>JABCKL010016755.1:3808-75885 GCA_018851305.1 Calocybe cyanea
CGCCTGCTGCTGCTGCGTTTGAACCTGTCCCTGTCCCTGCTGTCCCTGTTGTCCCTCCGCCGTCCCAAAAACCCAACCCAACCCCAACCCCAACCCTTTCCACTTATTCCTCTTCTTCCCCGTCCCGTCTTCTCCTCCATTATTCCCACAGTCATCATCGACACCACCGTGAACACTCACAGGCGTCTCGGGCGGTTCACCTAACCCTTCAACGCTAGCAAAAGAAACATAACCTTGAGTTGATTTGAGCCGTTCACTGGCTTTACGAGCGTTAAAGAGGTGTTGGGTTGGGCGTTGGAGATGATGTGAATGTGAATGTGAATGCGAATGCGACGACCGCTCAACACGAGTATCCAAAGCCAAACTCGGAGGTACGGGAATCGAACAGGGCGGTGAAAGCACCGGACGTGGGTGTGGAGCTAGGGGTGGGAGCGGGATAGTAGTAGTAGTAGCTGAGATTCGTGGACTGTTGGTTGTACTGCTGTTCGTTGTTGTGCTCGTGCCTCTACTAGCGTTCGCACTGTTATTGCCCCCACTCGGACTCCCACTCCCACTCCCGCCCTTCTTCACCTTGTTTTTCCTCGCCTCCGGACTCGGACTCGGACTTGGACTCGGACTCGGACGCGTTGTGACGGCAGCCATCATGAACCCACCGGATATAGGGAATAAAGAAGAAAGCGGGGATGTGAATATGGATGTTGACGCTGGCGTTGGCGTTGGCGTTGGCGTTGAGGTTGATTTCGGTGGAGGAGGTGCTGTGGGTGTGGTAGGTGTAATGGAAGATCCAGAGGGGTGCGGTGAGAACAGGTTAAGTGGGGGTTGTTGTTGGTGTTGTTGATGTTGACGAGGGAGGGGTGGTGGTGTCGAAACGCCCTGCTGCCGAACATAACCGCGCTCACGCTCGTGTTTCTCCTCTTCAGGAGAATCATACACCCCATCCCGTTCTTCTTCTTCTGCTTCTTCGTCTCGCGCGTCATTATCATCATCATCATCAACTCTACCATCTCCTCGCCTCCGTCTCCCAGAAAACTCCAGCACCTCAGGTTCCTCCCGCACCCGCTGCTGTTGTTCCCTCGGACTCGCATTCGAAGACCTAGACGACCTCGTACGAGATCTCGATGAGCCTTTCCCACTCGCGTTCGCGTTCGCACCGGCACCGAAAAACGACGATGACTCGGACACGTCTACATCAACATCCACATCCACCGAAGAAGACGCGGCGAAAGAAGAAGACGCGGAAGAAGAAGGCGGTGTAGGAGGCGGTGTGATTAGTGTTTTTTGGTGGATTTGCTGACGTTGCTGCACCTGCGCTTGTTGTTGCTGTTGTTGTTGGTAATGACCCTTCGTCGGTGTCATCCTCGAAACCGGTATTTTACTACTACCACCACCAGCACCTCCTCGCGGACTAGGACTAGGAAGTGAAAACGCGTGTTTTGGTCTCGGTCCCGTACCCGTACTACCTGGTTTAGCAGCAGCGGTGGAGTGATAGCTAGGCGTTTGAGGTGCAGATTCGATGCCTCCTCTGTAACTGCTGTTGTTGTAAGTGAGACGTGGAGAAGGGACGGTATGTGCGTGTATTCTCCGGTGCTGGTGTTGTTGTTGATGAGGTGATGTCATTCCAGGAGTGATGGTGGGGCGAGGAGAAGGAGATGTTGCTGTAGCTGCGGTATTGGGATTTGCGCTAGTTGACGACGTGCGTGGTGTTCTTGGGGTTGTTGGGAGGTGGAGAGGGAGAGGGAGTGGGGTGGGGATGTGTCGTGGGGAAGGAGGGATTGAAGGTGTTTGGGTGTGTGTACGGTTTGGTAGGTGGTGACGAAGGATGGAGGAGGATGAAGAGGATGTTGAGATCTGTTTGAGGGTTAGGGAAAAGCGTGAAAATCACGAGAAAGAAATTGCCACTGACGGGCTCGCGTTCGCGTTCGCGCCATGGCCAACCACCAACTTCGTCTCTGACTTGGTTGGTACTACTAGTAGTGCTCACGCTCGCACTCGTGTTTGTGCTCGTACTTGAACGTCTTTCTCTGTTCTTGGTGGCTTGTTGCTGTTGCTGTTGCTGTTGTTGGGCGTCAGCAGTCATGAGGACCCTCTCAAGACGTGCTCTGAGTGCTTTCTCTGGTGGAGTGAGAGGGATAGCCATTGAGGAAGATGAGGTAGTTGTTGTTGGAGACCGTTTCGACGGAGTTGGAGATGGGGGAGGTTGCTGTTGGTGATGATGTTGTTGCTGTTGTTGGTAGAGAAGTTGAGGACTGTGTAGTGATGCGGGAAGTGATTGTCGCTTTCTTGTTCTCTCTTGTGGTGGGGAATGGCAAGTCTGCAATGGAGAGGGAGAGAGAGGTGAGGAAGAGTGTGGAGGGGGAGAGGGTGAAGCAGCACGTGTAGTATGCGGAGATGGAGCATGAGAGTGTCTGCGGAGATGACCTCGAGGACGAGATTGAAAGACCGAATTTCTCGACAGCAAAAAGCTTAAAAGACTCATTCTCAGAAGAAAAAGCGGGCTATTTGCTATTCGGTGCGGATGAGAATGACGAAGGGGGAAGGCTAATCAACCCTCCGCTCCGCCTGTAGTGGCGTCCACGCACACGCACACACACACACCCTCGTGATAGACGCTCTGTATACTCCCGCCTCACTTCCCTCCGGGTCGTAGTCATTCGGTTCCTTACGTCACATTCCCCCGTCAATGGCACAGCCTACCTCGCTCTTACTCGCCTCACTTTACCGTGCGCGGTTGCGTGTGAAACGGGGAGCGAGAGGTTCAATTAGTAAGATACAGTCATTGCCTCCGTTTTGCTCACATCATGGACGGGGAAAAGAAAGTTTCAAAGACACAACGTCAGACCTTTCAATCGTAGTCACAGGTTAGCTCTCCAACCTCTAATCCCTTCCCACTCGATCAGTCCAAACGTTCGACTAGCCGGAACCTCGTGGGACCTCTCATTTACACTAAGCAAGCATCGAGCTTCCCCCTTCTTCCCCTCTTCGCCTATCCCTCTTTTTTTTTTCGTCCACGGACCAAAATCTTTCTGACGTTCATCACGACAATACACTACTAAACTTTCGAGGCCGCTCCCGAAAAAAAAGCATTTAGTTTACTTTTTGGCACTTGGCACTTTGGATGGATCGTTTATACCAACCAAAAAAAGGGACTCTTGACAGTAAACCTAAAACTAATGTTCGTGACCAACCCCTTTCGACCTTGACATGGTACTCCGAGTATTGCTCTTCCCACCCCCCTCCTTCCCCGTTCGGCCGGGGGTTCCCAAATATTCAGTGCTGTCTGTCTGTCTGTCTGTCATCTATATTATAGCATACAGCACGGTTCCGTAGGAACACGGGAATGCTTTTATAGGTTGTTTTTTCTTTTTAGAAAGAATGTCATGAACACAGAGAAAACAATGACAAGGTGGATATCTCTATCCTCCCCCCCCCACCACACACAACCCAGCCCAGAACGACTTTCGATGGGGGCTGGCCCCTACCCCCGTTCGCCAGCAAGCAAGCAAGGTGTCGGTATAGTATGAAAGGAAGCTCGAATGGAAGGATTACTCGTTCCTGCCTTCTCCTCTCTTCCACTCTCCTTCTCTCTATCTCTCTCACTGTTTAACCCGCGCCTCAAACTCGCTTTGGCGAGAAATGGTGAAAAAAAAAAAACCTTGTATGATTAATAATGTCTTGCAACGAAAACCCTCTAGCCCCACATTGATACACGACCTCACTTTGGCAGGAGTGGTTGTTACGTCTGGACACTTCCCCCCCACCCCCCCCTCTTTGTTTCGGTTTGGACTGGGAGCGGTCTCCAGGGCTCTCTCTTCGTCAGCCAAGCCAAGCCAAGAATTGCTGTACCTGCCTCGCTTCCATGCTAGCTGTCATTTCCATTGCCATGCCATGGAAGGGAAGGCTCGTTCTCTCTCTCTCGGACGAGTAAATGATCCATCTCAACGGTTTTGGTTTGCAGCAAAAACTGACGGCAGGGGAGCGATATGTGCGCAAAGCTAAAAAAAAAAAAAACAAGCTTCGCATTTATTTTTAGACTTTTTCCCTCTTCATTGGCTGGGCACACTATTGTGACAACGACACAAGCCCCGACTTTCGGGGCTGCATCTCTTCGTTTCTGATGTTATTGGAATTGATGAGTGGTGTCTATGAGGCCTTTTTTTTATTCGGTCTACCCATCTGATTATTCATTCTGCATTCCTTCCTTCAATCTTCCTTTTTGGCATTTTTCTTTCTCGCTGTTCAGCCATGACATCTCGACTGGGTCTTGGTCATTTAGGCATGCTTATTATATTAGTTGGGTTTCGGTTCCCCCCCCCCTGCCCCCCCCTTCGTTGCTCCGAGTCTTTTATCATACTCACCATCGCCCGGGGGTTTCCCACACTTGTGCTTGTCTAATTTTGCTAAAATGTGGATCGGATGCGGTGTGATGGACGGCTTTCTGAGAGTAATATTGACAGTGGCTGGACTTTTTGGGGGGCAAAGACTTGTGCTTTTGATTTGCTGTGTGGACACGCTTTCGGCTAGCTTGAGTCACATCCAGTGTCTATAAGGCTTGTTTTCGGTCCATACGCCCTCTCCTTTTGATCATTCACCCTTTGAGTATTTCTTACAATTCAGGATGACCTGGTCCTCGGACATGCTCATAATCAGCTCCTCGATTTTGTCCGTTGTTTCCCGTATCGGATTCACATCCTGCCCGCCGGGCAGGAAACGATGGTGTGAAAAGCGTGTTATCCTCGAGTCAGGGTAATATGTGTACAGGCATGAAGTAATCTCCAAAAGCTTCAAGTTACTGGTGTCCTTTACTCAACGTTTCATCTTAGGACAGGTTGCTTGCCCTTGTAAGCGCATTCCTCATAAAAAAAACCTTGTTTTTTTTCTTCCGCCTTCGTTCATCTGCTATCCGCTTGTGCTGTGACGTTGGCAGGTGTCGCTCCCTTGCTTGGTAGTTGACTTTGATGCGTACTGGATTCTCCAAACAACGATCTCTCTTCGTAGTTTCCCCTCGCAGCCTGAAAAGTAGAGATACGTCTAGAAACTCATATCTGGGTTGCCCCTTCACTATTATCTCTCTCCCTGATTTCGTAGTGCATAAAGATGGAAGCGAAGAAGACTTATATATATATTTGGCCCTTTTGTACTGTTTGATTGACAGAGCTAAAAATAAGAAATGCGGTGTGTGCATTGACATGGATTCAAAGCAAGGGTACGATAGCAACACGTTTTGCACAGCATCGCCTCTAGAACCGAAAATTCACAGTAGCGGTTGTTAGGCCGTATCATTGATGTCAGGGTCCAAGGCCCCACTTTGCGCGACGAATCTACTATGAAGTACCAATATCCAACAACAGCATTGTGCTCTAGCTCTGTTCGCTTCACTTGTGCTCCTACACTTGTAGTGTCTGCGAGCTCTTGTGTTCTTCTGCGTAGGGAGGCTCATATTACCCTCGACTTTTTTTATTACGTTTGATGGAAACGCCAAGATCATTGCGAAGACGACGGCTCTACGATGTTTCTTTGCATGATCGAGTTCGGATCAGGAACCTCCTCGACAGGAAACGCTCTTTTCACATGCATATGACTTTTCCATGAGGATGGTAGTCGCTCGTTAGGAGAGGGGTGATTGCGTCGTCCTTTGGTTTTGGTTGGTTTACAGACATGATCAGTAATACTTGGAACACACAATGGATTGGCAGAGGAAGATATTCATGAGGTGGCAGCATCAAACACGGCTATATGCCGCCGGAAATATTGAAAACTGGTGTTCAACAAACTTTGGGGGCCAATGCGCATACGTTGTTTGATGCATGCTTGATAGACGGGATCAATCAGCGGGATGTGTTTCAAAGTAAGAGCTATCTGATGTTCTCGCCGCGGTTTCTGTTCAACTTGATATGATGACTGCTTTTAAACCATCGCTTGAAGGTACGACTTTGGAGTTTCGACTTTCATTTTAGCCCCAAATGCCACGGCCGATTGTCGTGGACGACTCCGACGGCCTTATTAGGTACAGCGGTTCAGGATGGGCTAGCAGAAGTACGGATGAGGTAGATGACGTTGGAACTTTTGGGCCAACATATAAACACACACTTCATTCAACAGAGAAGAACGACTCTTTGGCGTTTTCTTTCAAAGGTGTGTTCCCCCATTGCACAATGCGAGCAGTGTACCAATATGACCCTACTTCTCCTGTGGCGCAGGAAAGTCTGTCAAAGTCTTTGGCACCGCCAAATTGGAACCAACGTATGCCATGGATAGCAGCTTCGTCCCACCTTGGGAATGTTTCATTGACCAGCATAGTATTGACTGGTCTAAACCTCAGCGTTACTACGAGAATAACCAGCTTCTCTGCCAGGATGAAATGGCTGAGGGGCAGCACGAACTCACTTTGCAAATAGACATGAAGCCAGGAACTGTTTTCTGGATCGATTATATTGTCTATATTCCGACTCAAGATCCCGTGGATCAGGCAGTCGTCATTGTTGAACAGTCCGATGCTGATTTTGAGTACGACTCGAACTGGCATGATGGAGAGGCGAGGATGACCAACACTTATGGTTCGAGTGTCAAACTCCGTTTTACAGGTAAGATCGCCTTCTATCGCGATCCTTCTCTCCCAAGAATATGACAGTCTAAAAATTATCAAGGCATCCAACTTACTTGGATAGGGACCATCCCGATTGACTTACCCAGGGGTGAAAGCTCTGCATCTTATTCCATCGATAACGGCCCTTCAACCTCTTTCCGTCTTGTCGGCTTGGGTTTACACGATGGTACATCTAAATACAACCAGCTGTTTTTTACCACTCCACAGCTCGAACCTGGCGATCATACGATAGTCGTCAAGTATGACGGAAACCCGCAACTAACGCCGCTTACTGTGGCTCATGTTTACCTTAGTGTGACGGCCCCGCGTAATCCCACATCTAATGGCGTATCTCCACCATCACGCGCTGCCTTTGTTACGGCGACTTCTGTATCTTCACCGAATTCGTCTTTGCCTTCACCTTTAAGTTTATCTTCTAGCTCCGCTTTGGAGAGATCTCCAACTACAATCCCTCCTGGACTCTCAAGTGGCACGGCGCCGTGGGGGTCGGCCAGTTCTCCATCGTCCAATTCCCCTGGGCATCAGACCTGGACGACGACCTCTTTGATCACAGAAACGCTACATCCGAACAAAACAGGGACTGTACCAATAGGAACCTTGGTCGGTAGTTTGGTTGGAGGACTAGCGTTCATTGCCATCGTCATCGTCTTGATCATCTACCTTTTACGCACCCGCCGCCGCAAAAATAGTGAGGTCGTGCCTTTCAGGTTTTCTGGTACTGGTAAACATTCCAATGATCCAGATTCTGATGATATACGGGTGACGACGAAGGAGCGTTTACTGGTCCTCCAGCTTTCAGGAAGTTCTAAGACTTCGAGGCCTGCTTCCTTAGCTTTGCGTTCCCCAGGCATTTCTAGCGGTAGCGTCGAGGGCGATAACACCATTATGAGCATATCAAACATACCGAAATACGATTCAGGAGCCAGTGCACAGACTGGAGATCATGGTCGAAAGGGCCGACCCGCTGGCCCTAGGGGCGACGTTCACTTGGAACTGAATTCAATCGACCCTCCCACTGACGAAGACCCTCCCAGATACTCAGCTCGTCCGTAATTCGATACCTTTTAAAAACTCCATCCGTTGTATGAGTCGAATGAGGAATTGGACGGGGAGGACCTGCAATACATACCTTACGAGTTGGTTGTTTCCAGCTATATAATCGTAGCTGATCGATGTTAGAGTCCATTCGTACGATCAATATAATCATGAGCGTTTTGTCGTCCAATTCTCTCTCCCCGTACACTGTTCATTTAGACTTGGGGAATCGATTCCGTTGTGTCGCGGTGTGTGGGTTCGGTGTCGTCTGGATATAGAATTCTGTTGCAAATTCTGAGTCTACATATTTGATCCGCAAAGGTCAGCGTTTTCCACCAGAAAACCCGTTAGTTTTCCCAAAGTTGGGATCGTCCACTCGACCTTGTAAGGCCAGGACTGTTATGAAGGGCTAGATGGAAGGCCCAGGTCAAGCACAGGTGCTTGGGCTGGTGAACCAGTCGTGTCAATAGCAGCCGGCTCATCCGCTGGCACAGATATGCCGTGAGTCAGGCATTTTTGTCTGGTGGTCTTATTTTTGGTTCGCATCATATCACCGTGCGAAGCGCGGAAAAGGGAGGAAGAGTATCAGCGACCCCTGAGTAAATTGTAACATCAGTGCCGAGTGATCAATGTGTTTGGTATGAATTATAACGAAAAGACGGCGATGCTGTCCAGAATACAAGAATAAGCATGTATCAGTGGACAAGTCAGCGTACGATGTCGTTCGATTAGACCGATGCCTGGTTCTATGACAACGATAATGGTGATATTTATACCAGCCACAATTGTCAGTCTGGCCACGAGCTACTACTTATAAAGAGCCGATGTATGGCGGGTTTGCTGGTTAAGTTTGACTCCATTGCAGTATTTCAAGAATTACTTGACACGATATGAGAAATTCGTGACCGTATCTTTCCACGACTTCGCTGTTCGGGTCGGTTGTTGACGGTTTGTTTACGTTGTACTACAAACCCTGCTCCTGTTCATCATCATCTCCATCTCAGGCACAGCAAATCTCATGTGATTGGGGGCGATGGTGCCAACAGAGCATTCATCGCATTGCAGACCCATGATTGTTTCATCTGCATCGTTGATCATGTCAAGACGACCTTGACACTTCGCGTCCATTGCATCAAGAAACTCCCAACGAACGTTCTTCCTCCCTGACGTCGGTGTGTAGTAAATTGCTTGAACAAGTTCTCAGTGCCCTATTTCTGGTTTGGCGATTCTCCTTCACCTGCGTGCAGCTGAAGCTGAGCTTGGTATCTGATCGGAAAACCAGAGAAAAATTGTGACCATCTGGCGAGTTATGATCGTAACGAGTCTCTAGGCGACAGGATCTCATCACCTCGAAGCATCCAAGTTTGAAGAGATGTCGATATTTCTGTAAAAATTGACTTTCAGGTAGCTCAAACGCCACACTATAGGGCCATCCTTGAAATCAAGCTCATGACAAGTGGACCTCGATTAGCGTTTATATCAGTCTACAGGCACATGGCTATCTTTTTACCAGGCAGATATAACATCCTAGGATCAAGTGAGAGGAGGCATCTGATGTGTTAGGCACAGTTTTCTCTTTTTTTACTTAAGGGGAGCGCGATAATGCGTCCACCGCTTTTGAAGCAATACTCCTTCTTCTCGGTATCGCACCCCAAATGGCGCATTCAGTTCAAACGGTCATCGTGGACGACACTGACAGCCAAATAAGCTATAGCGGCTCAGGATGGATGTCTAACTCTACAGGGGTTGCGCATGACACAAATCCTGGCAGCCTAGGGCTGAGCCGTACATTACATGCGACGCGAGGGGGCGACAGTTTGGTCTTTCTTTTTCTAGGTAAGCTTACTCGAGTAGTGTTCCTTCTTTTAACGAGGGCCTTTCTCTTCTTTTGCGGCACGCAGGAAGCACCATCCAAGTCTTCGGCACCATTGATTCGAAAGCAACACAAGACACCACTGCTGAGGATGACACTCTTAACCCTTGGGAATGCTTCATCAACGGTACCAGCATTGGCAGTTTCAAGCCCTCGCGCTTTCACCAGAATAATCAGGTTCTCTGTGGCACCAACGCACTGTCTGACGGACAACACGAGCTTACTATGAAATCAGACATGAAGTTGAGAACGATGAGCACGGTTTTATGGTTTGACTACATCGAATATACCCCGACTCAAGATTCCGAAAATTTTACGTCTGTAATTGTTAATAACACAGACCCTCGCTTTGAGTACAGCGCAGATTGGCAAGATGATGGTCAAACCAAGGTGGCTCACACGCACGATTCATCTGTCAGATTCAATTTCACAGGTGAGGATGTCGTCTTGGTTCACATTATGGCCTCATAGCTGTCTTAGGAATGCAACTTACCTGGGTGGGCACTATCCCGGACAATTTACCCAATGGCGAAAGCTCCGGGTCTTTTACTATCGATGGCAACGGTACAGAGATCTTCTCTCTCGTCGGTCTTCCTTCCGAAGGAGACTCGTCGAAATTCAATCAGATTTTTTTTACCACCCCACAGCTTATCCCCGGCAACCACACAATTGTCGTCAAGTATAACGGGAATCCTGGTCTGACGCCACTTACTTTGGACTACGTATACCTCAATACGTCTGCTATAAATAATACTGTGCCTCCTGCAGAGACTTCTCATGTTATTCTAGCGGCGTCGACGTCTACACCTCTACCTCAGTTACCTTCGAAGGTCTCTATCGGCCCTCAAAGCAGCAGGATCACAAGCTCTTCTGCGCCATCAAGTAGCATCGTATCTCCCTCAACTACAAGCTCTCATCCGACACTCGATCCTTCCCCACCTCCAGCTTCTGCCTCAAGCATGAAAATGCCACAGTCGGACGAGTCGAAAAGCGTGCCGTTAGGAGCCTTGGCTGGTGGCATCGTTGGTGGGCTCACCTTCATCGCCGCTGTCATTTTGATATTCCTTCTTTACTCGCATCGCCGCCGGCGTTGCAAGATCGTCCCATTTAGAAACGCCGGGCAGCCCAATTCTCCGGATAACGAAGACGCGGTGATGATCTTACAGCGATCATCGGCCTCACGACATCCGGGAGGGTCTTCTCGGGCTTCGAGGTCTATTCTAGGATCTGTGATCACCCGCAGCATCATCGGAGCAGGTGCCGAGAACAATCAGAGTAACCCGAGCGTCAATGTCGTTCAAGTATCAAGCGCATCAGGCTATGTCTCAGGAGCCAGGGCGCAGATTGGAGATTCCAAACGAAGAGATGGTTTTGTTGCGCCCATAAGCCCAAACACTGCTTTATTTGACATAGATTTTACGGAAGCTGTTGCATCTTCAGAGACCCCACCTACATACTCGACACATTCATAATCCATGACGATGTCGAGATCCATGTTATTAGGTTTTCCTCGAGCTAATACGTATCTACTTGTTTTTGTCGGTGTCAAATATTCTCATATTCTGTGTGGCCCTGGGCGGCTACGATCGCGTAGCCGATCGAAGTTACACAAATCCAGTTTTATGTCTTTTTCTGATCAGAGCACGAATAGCACAGCCCATTGATCTTCTCATACTCGCTGACTAGATTGTAAGTACTTTTGCTTCCCAGTAGAGTTGTGATACGAAGGACATGCATACGTTCCTGACATTATGTTAACGGGCCGCTTTCGAGATTACTATCCCGACATAAACAACTAACTCATATTTTGTGCCTTTCTAAGCTGGCTGCTAAGAGAACGAGGGAGTAGGAAAGAAAACGACGAGCCTACAAGCACTATACCCACGATAACAAGGTACACCATATAACCACCAAAGAGATGCTTTTGTAATGAAACTGAGAAAAGAGAGGACACGAGGGTCGGGGCGATTGTCCGTACAGTAGCGCTCGTCATCTGAGCGAGGCCATTTACTGCTCCAAGGGATCCGGGGGGAGCAGCATCTAAGACAAACAATTGGCAGCAGGCTGTATATTTTGAGCGATGAATTAGGACGGGTGCCATGATCAGAGAGAACATTGTTAATCCTCACCGTAAGACATAAATGCGAAAAAATGCAAAAAGAGTTGGATGAACAGGACTACCCAAACTTCGACACTAGCATGTCCCGATCGTTTTGCCAGATAGCTTAACAAAGGGTAGCAAGAGAACGTCGAGAGGAAAAATGCGAAGGAAGCCATATGTGCTTTTCGAGGCCCCAACCATTTTACAACTCGTGCAAATGTGATAACTTGGAAAACGGCATTAGTAACGCCCCAAGTACCCATTATCATTCCTATCGTGAAAGGGGTAAAGCCGAGGCCACCAAGTGGTATGGAAGTCGACAGCATGAGCGGCAACAGGACTTGATGAGCCTGATCGAGGAACGAGAAGAATGCGTGATTGATGAGTGGAATAAGAAGAGATCCGGTGAGAAGCGATCGCATGGGTGGTGGTGAGACCTTGTCTACGATTTGTTGCTCCTCTAAGCTAGACTTCAATGGGCATGGTGCTTCAGAGCTTGTTCCATAACTGGCGGCTGGGCAATGGGTGCCTAGAAGAGGCGCACTGGTACCATCTTTATGTGCTTCGAATTGACGAAGCTTTGCAAAACTACAGCGCTTCTCTCGAATATTCCTTTGAATTGCTGACGGTAAACTCTGTCAACTGCTTCAACTCTGTGTTCGGCGTCTGAGGTTTCCCGACTGACCTCGTGCAAATAAAAATAGGCATAAAGATAAGTAAAAAATGCAATCAATCCAGCGATCGCACATGGGAGGAAGTACGGGTGGTTATCGAAGAAGGCAAATTTTCCTATTGTGTCCGGCCAACGGAGTGCAGGATTTGCAGTAGCACCTCCTATGATTGGCCTGTTGTGTCATGAATATCTTGATTATAGCCTATGATAAGGGGTATCTCACCCAAGCGTAATCCCGGCGCTCCATACCGCCGGGTACCAGCTGAGAGCCGAAGGTAAATCGGCTGGGTCTGTGATCTGCAATGCGGTTCGATTGAGTGAACTGAAACAGTAAGCTGTGGCTACGATGCGTACCTCCGCTATCATACTTTTTGCGACCCCTGCAAAGAGATAAGTTGTCTTTTAATCCACAACGGAGAAAGCATTGCTCACCGATGTTCCCATTGAACATCCCTTGAGCGCATCTAGACACGAAGAGTATCCAGAATTTGCTCGACAAACCGAAGGATAACGTTGCTAAAGAAAGTCCTAAAGGTCCAAGAAGCAGCACAGGACGTCGGCCAATTCTATCAGATAGACTTCCCCAGTGATAGACGCTTAGACATTCTGAGAGGAAGAAAATAGACTCCTGCCATCATATCCACGAGGAGTGAGCGACTAATCATAGAAAATTATATGAATCACGAACGATGAGTCCAGCATAGTAACCCGTCCGTTTCTCATCTCCCTGCGTGATACCAGTTTTGCGAACAAATTGGTTGACGAAAGGGTAAATGACAGTTGAAGTTGCGGGTTCTGAGAACTGAATAAGACTGAGTATGACGAGCTGGACCACGGGATAAGGTCTCCGTTTCGCATGTTTTTGGCATGAATCAGCTGCTTCGACTGTCAGTTCGTTAGCTTGATTCATGTGGGCGTCCATGAAAGAGGAAGACAACCTTGGTAAAAACCTATTTTCGTCGGATATCCGACCTGAATATATAGATCTCGTGGTGGCTGGTTCCCGAGAACGGCGCTGTATGTTCTCTCATCAGTTTAGTAAGAAGGAGATGATTAATGACATTTCATTAATAGCGAGTTAGTTCCGACACTGCAGGAAAGGAATTTCATTTGTTATAAAATGACACCTCGTCAGAATAAGCCTGCTCTTCAACTAGGCTGCGGCAATGAAGCTTGGAGGCCAGCAAAGTCCTATTTCAATCTAATCTGAGTTTTCATCTACGATAGCCAAATAAATACATCCACAACATATTCAGGAACGCACTTATGTAATCCCGGAAATTAGCAATGTTTGATTTCTTCCTTACCAAGACGTGGACAAAGATAGACACTGACTCTAGCTGCGTGATTACAGTACCTTGAAAGTTTAGAGGACCAAAGTTAGAGGATGGTCGTGCTTTAGAATGGGAAAACCATACTACGTAAGGGAAATTTTAGTGTGGATGACTTTCGATGATTTCAATTCTCAAATGCAACGAACGAAGTCAGTCTTTTAATTTAATTTCTATTGAAAAATGAAAGATGATGACTGATGTCATGAATTAGATCTTAGCAGGACCGCGAGGCTTAGTGCTTGAAATCGGCAAGGGAACACTCCGGCTCCTTATAGTGCCGATGTTAAAAGTCCCACTTGGAAAGTGGTAGTATAGCACTGTTCCGAGAAGATGCTGAGGCAAAATTGGATGGGCAAAATTGAATAAAACAGATCGATAACGTCCTGATTGTGATAAGATATAGTCTCCACATTGGACACGATAGCCAAGAACTTCGAAGCAGCTGATGCATACGGTACATCACACCCTCATGACCAGCTGCTAAGTTCCGCGATGCCTTTATCATCGTTGATGCCGATGATGTGCTTCTGTAAAGTTCCTTAACGGAGAGACGCTGGGCGTAGTTCTTCTCATGACTTGATGTGACGAGAACATGAGCGACGGAATCACAGAATCAAGAAACGGAACTAAGGCGATGAGTACGTTGACCAGTGATGGAGGAAGCAGCTCGCTCAATAATATAAGCTGTAAGACAGGCCCCATTAGAAGCCTCAAAAGATCTGAGAGCCATGGAAACTTCAGCTACTGCCAAGGGCTCGACATATAATGCTTTTCTTTTTAATTCTAATCCAACGTCAATCAAATTTCGCTCATGGACTAGAGTCTATCGAAATCTTGGACAACTTTAAAATCAGAAATGCTTATGACAAATCTTGTCTTCAGGCATCGCGATCACACTTCCCAGGATGCAACGCACACCACATAGGTTGCAATGGAATGGGTTTAATCCCGCGCTGTGCGAAGCGGAACGCAGTGGAATGAAGCCTGGGGAGAGCCTTGCCAAGGTCGCCACCAGCCCCCGACCAGAATACCTATAGTAGGTTTCGTTTCTCGTGTGAGATGGAGGGATAGATGCATGTAAGGCGACGAACCTCAGCGGCGGATGCAGCACGTGGCCAGAGCATGGTGTCAAGATTGGATGGGCCGGTCTGCTCAGTCCAGAGAAGGGATTGGCCTAAGTAGGGTGGGAACGAGGGTGCTATGTTATATTTAGCATACTCTCAATCAATAACAGGGTGGTCGAGGATAAGGGTAGGACACAAGGAATCGCATACATTCCTGACATGGCGCTAATAGCCGCTTTTGAGATTGCTACCCCAACATGAGCACCCTATGCTATGTCTGTCTAAGCTGACCGCTAAGCGAACGAGGGAGCAAGAAAGATAGCGATGAGCCTGTAAGTACTATCCCCACGATAACGACATACACCATATAACCACCCAAGAGATGTCTCTCTAACGAAACTGAGAAGAGTGAAGACGCGAGGGTCGGGGCGATTGTCCGCACAGTAGCACTCAACATCTGAGCGAGGCCATTTACTGCCCCAAGAGATCCAGGGGGTGCAGCATCTAAGACAAACATCTGGCAACAGGCTGTGTGTGTATTAAATATCAGATTAGAACGAGTTCCGTGCTCAGAGAGATTATGGTGGTCCTTACAGTAAGACATATATGCGAAAAAATGTAAAAAGAGTTGGATGAACAGGACGAACCACACTTCGATACTAGCGTGTCCCGATCGTTTCGCCAGATAGCTTAACAAGGGGTAGCCGGAGAATGTCGAGAGGAAACATGCAAAAGAAGCGATATACGCCTTTCGAGGCCCTAACCATTTCACCACTCGCGCAAACGCAATGACTTGAAAGATGGCATTCGTAATTCCCCAAGTGCCCATAATAATCCCTATCATGAAAGGGGTAAAGCCTAGACCCCCAAGTGGTATGGACGTTGAGAGCATGAGCGGCAACAGAACTTGATGAGCCTGGTCAAGGAACGAGAAGAATGAGTGATTGATAAGTGGGATGAGAAGAGATCCGGTGAGAAGGGATTTCAGGGGTGGTGGTGGAACCCTATCTCTGATTTTTTGCTCGTCTGAATTCGACTCTGCTGCGCGTGGCGTTTCACAGCCATCGGAACTCGTCCCGTAACTCACAGCCGAACAATCGGGGCCTAGAAGAAGCGCACTGGCATCGTCACCACATGCCTCGAGTTGACAGTCTTTTGAAAAATTGGGGCGCTTCTCGCGTGTATTCCTTTGAACTGCTGCTGGTAAACTCTGTCAATCGTTTCAGCATCGCGGCCAGCGTCTGAGACGTCCCGACTAACCTCGTGCAAGTAGAAATAGGCATAAAGATACGTAAAAAATGCAATAAATCCGGCAATCGCACATGGGAGGAAATAAGGGTGGTCATCAAAGAAAGCAAATTTGCCTATTGTGCCTGGCCAACGAAGTGCAGGGTTCGCAGTTGCACCTCCTATGATCGGCCTGTTGTGTCGTGAGCATTCTTGTGATAAGTAATGGGTACGGTAACTCACCCTAGCGTAATACCAGCGCTCCATACCGCTGGGATCCAACTAAGAGCCGAGGGCACATCTGCCGGGTCTGTGATCTGCCATACAGCTCAGATAGGTGACCTGATACAACAAATTTGCATACCTCCACCATCATACTTTTTGAGACTCCTGTAAAGATATTAGTTCTTTCCTATGACGAGAATGAGAGCGACGAGAGAGATATTGCTCACCGATGTTCCCATTGAACACCCCTTGAGCACATCTAGACACGAAGAGCATCCAAAAGTTGCTTGATAAACCAAATGATACCATTGCCAGCGCAAGTCCTAGAGGTCCAATAAGGAGCACAGGACGTCGACCTATCCTATCGGACAAGCTTCCCCAGTGATATACGCTTAGACACTCTGCGAGGAAGAAGATAGATTCCTGCAGGAAGATGCATAATGAGTGAGTCACTGTTGACCAAAATCTATATGCCAGTTCACGAACAATGAGCCCAGCGTAGTAACCTGTCCTTTTCTCATCTCCCTGCGTAATACCAGTTTTTCGAACGAATTGGTTGACGAAGGGGTAAATGACCGTTGAAGTTACTGGCTCTGAGAATTGAATGAGGTTGAGTATGACGAGTTGGACGACGGGATAAGGTTTTCGTCCTGCATATTTTTGGCGTGATTCAGCTAATTTGATTGCCGGTTCGTTAGCTTCATTATCGTGAGCGTCCATGAAAGAAGACAACCTTAGCGAAAACCATCTACGTCAGATAGCCGGCTTGAAGATATAGGTCTTGTCGTGTGATGTTCGAGCCGGTTGCCGGGATAGGTGTCAATTTGGAACAAGATTATTAATGACATCGGATAGACATTAAGGGGGACGCGGAGGAGAACAAGATAAACAGGTCCTTGTGAGTCAGGATAGTAGTAGATGTGCCTTTGGGCTCGTCTTTGTTGTTATTGAGAACAAGCTTTCTCTTTTATCAGGCCTAAGATGCTTGCCTCCTGAGGCTGCGAGGTGAATGAAAGCTATAAAATCCATTTGTTTTTTCCGAGCCTTCATTTAGCCGAATATAGAACTCCACTTCCGAACATGCCGGTCATTCGCAAAATTATTCAATTTTCCATGCGTTGTCCTCCATGACCTTCGTAACTTGAAAAAGGACAGTGCAGAGTGACAAAGCTTCAAGGTGAGTTGAATTAAAATATCCATAACATTGTCGGTGCTGTTGAATCCAACAGTAGTATTATGACGGACCACAATAAGGCGCGCTTGAAGTTATGAAAAATCAAATCTGGACTTCGACTGCCGACATTACAGAAGCACAGGGTTGGTTCGAAGAAGTTCTAAGGAGAAATCAATCAATCAGGATCGAGACCGCTCTAATTGTGATAAGATATTCCATCGTCACATTTGACATCCTCGAAGCAGCTTGTGTGTATATGACCGGCTATGACTGTAAGTATAGTCTGTTTTTCATCAGAAAACTGATATCCTGCCAAGATGCCATGCAAACAGAGCACATGGGCCGAATAGAGCAAGCCTTTACGTCTGTTTGATCGAAGTTGATGCTAACAACGTTTTTCTGTTAAATTTCTCAATGAAAGGTTGTTACATCGACTACGAAACAGAGATGGTTTGAAATGCTGGAGAGTAGGGTTTCTCACGACTTAGTGCGACCAGAACATGCAAAATGTGAAGTACAGTATCGTCCCATGACTGGCTATGATTGTTTACTCTGTGGTTCATCAGAAAACTGACAGTGGAGCGCGACGAGCTGAATAGAGTAAACCTCTGCCAGTGTCCCTGTGGTCTTAGAGGAAAATTCTTGCTTCAAGTACGGGGAGAGAGGTGCATTAAGATGCTGGGAAGGTAGTAGCGCCTCAGTAATGCCCCTTGACGTTAAGTGTGACGAGTACTTGACAAAGGTGAGATGCGGAATCACGAAACGGAGCTAAAAGATGATGGCCTTGACCAATCTTAGAAAGAAGAAGCGTACATATATATATATAAGCCGGCAACTAGTTTCGATTATACTTTGGAAACTTTGAGTTATGGAAACTCGCCTTGATCACTACAAGTACTTTGGAACCACCGCTTCCACCATCACTGCCGATGAGAAGCGCGCAGGCATTACATCTGTCTTTCCTGTTGTCCTTGCGCACGACGATCTGCCCCCGATCTATGACGATGAGCCCCAGACCGATACAATTGCAAAGATACCCAGACAGCTTGTCGTTGAGGGCCAAGGGGTAGTCGCGGTCCAGATCACCCCGGGCGTTCAGCTCTCGATCATCCTGTCTCCCTCTGAAGAGTTGAAGGAGAACGAAACAGCGCTCAAACTCGAGTTGACAGACAAGACGGCGAAGTTTTGGGCGGTCACGTTGAGAGACGCCGTTGAGATCCCGTCTGTTGCTCCAAAGGGTATACAGGCCGCGTTGTTGATTCCAGGCCTTGAAGACCTTTATTGGCTGAGTGTCGATAAGAAGAACGGCATTCTTAGGTATGGAAAGACGTATCGATCGGCGAGCGTCACGTACCTCGCTGCGCGAGTCGACATTGGTGACAAGGCTACAAAGCCTGGACCATTCATCTGGATCAAGAGTCTCAAGTACGTCGAGATTGTCTCCCTGACAGGCGCATCAGTAAGTCAATTAAAAGCTTCACCAAGATGAGAATTACTGACTCGAAGTGGGTATCGCGTTTCGTCTCCAGGATATTCGCCCAGACCTAGGCCAAGTTTCAGTCGCTAGTTTACCAATCGTCAGCGATCTACCTCCTATCGTAGCGGAGTCCGTAGATGTGACGCTAGAAGACCTTGCAGTTGGTACAACGACATCCATCGCCAATTTGAGTTTAGAATGCCAGCGCCTTTACACCAACGTGACGGGTCCCGGGGTACAGCTCGATGATAAATCCTTCCCCGACTTTAGTCAAGCTCTCGAGTACAGCATCCGCACTCCGAAAAAGATCTGCTTTGAGAGACTCAAAGCTAAGGCCGAAGAGTTTGGTGGAGACCCACTCATGACATATTTGAGGATCACGCTTGGATCTGATGAGGTAGGGAAAGACAAATCGTCAATTATGACGCTGACGCAAGCCTTCATTTACAGGGAAATTCTCCTGGGGTACCCTTCGTCGTCGAGATATGGCCTTCTGGACACAGATCACCGATTCATGACCATGGCCAAGCTTACGCTGTCATCAAGGTCCTGCACGGCGAGATCACCGCTTCTTACTTTGCCAAGCTTGACGAGAAATGGGGTATCAAGCTTGAGCCCGACTATACGTTCCACAAGAATGAAGTGACTTGGATAGGGCCCGATAATTACCAGGTCCACCAATTGCACAATGACTCAGATCGCGTGTGCGTGACGATTCAGTGTTATCAGTACGCAAGCGCGGATAAGGCGCATGATGAATATTTCGAGTATCTGGAGGCGGGAACGGGTAAAAAGAAACCGTTTTATCCAGACTCTGATTGGGACTTTGTGACGTTCAAAAAGCTGATAAAGGAGGAATGGGCAGCGCATCTGAAAGAAAAGCAGTGGTGATAAGTTGTCATTTCTTCACGTCGAATATGCCAAAAGTAAACCAACGTGTACTTAGTAAATCCATGCAGAACATTGCGTAGACTTTGTGTTCAGATTTAAAGCTTGTATTCGAGATTCGAGCACAGAGGCTGATGAAGGACTGATGATTGATTACCTAATTATGTCATCCTTCTCTTCCTCGCAAGCACAGGCTTTCAAGTTACTTTCCACCATCGCTCCCTCTAAACCGTATAACAGCCGTCTATGGCTGGCGATTCTGCAGCCGATAGATCTCCGCCCAATTCTGCTACAGGTCTTGCGCACCGTCTGGTACGCACCTTGAGCGGCAGGGCGAATTCCAATACGACCGCCCAATCTAGCGCTCCAACCCAGGCATCCGGAACAATGCCAACTACAGTTCCTGAGGCTGAGGTAGAATCTGCCGCAGACGTGCCTCCGAGCTCTGGCTCTAATGCTAGTCCGGGGTCCAAGCAAAGAGGCTTGTTCACAGGAGTCATCGATCGGTTCAGAGATCTAGGTCTAGCTTTTGGAATGTCTAGTGCGGTGGGTGGATCTAAGGACCAGGTCTTGGGCTCACCGACTGGAACAGCAGTCGCTGGCGAGGCCACACCGCCACCAGATAGAAACTCTGGCCATGCCGAATCAAGTCGAAGCGAAGTAGCTCAATCTGCAGCCGACTCTGGAACAGACACTACAGAGCCGATGACCCTTGCGGAGAAGATACGGTCTATGATTGATTCTTTACCGCTGCCAACCCATCCGCGCTCCCCAACATCCAAGCAACCGAAACCTCCCGCCCGCGACTCTTCAGGAAAGCCTATTCCGCCCCCCGATGCTACTCATATCAAAGACTCGAAGCTAATTGCCATGCTCTCGAGCCCGACTATCATGAATGGAGGTCGCCCGGGGGATCGACAGAGAAGAATCAGTGTTTTCAGTGTGCTGGACAGTTTAGGTTCCAGCAGGCAGGATGACGGCAATGACGTTGATGACGGTGAGAACGATAATGAAAGAGACGGAGGCAGATCAGACGATGAAGACTCTCTTTTCCATGATACATCGGGTATCATGATGTACTCCCCCCTCATCCCGTCTTCGGACTCCCTTGTTGAAATCGCGGAATCTGGCATCGTATCTCCGGCTGTTAATGAAGGCGAGAATCCATCCTCCGAGGCGGCCCAACTGGCTGGGTGGATGGGAATGTGGCCTTTCTCGGCGTTGAGTACCGGTGTCGTACAGACTTCTGCTGCCCCAGGCCCAGCTATGAGCGGGAACCTTAACCCTGGTATGGCGAGTCCGACGTCCAGTATCACGACGTTACCCATGTCTCCTCCGGGATCTCCGAGAAGCATTCGGTCTCGCGCTCAAGCACAACGCGTCTGGGTCCCATCAACGACAAAGATATCATTCCAGGCCATGTGGTGGGGTTACAAGATGTAAGAGCGCTTTCAATCCTGCCAATGCAATTTTGTTTACCTCTTATCTAGATATCTTCCACCTCCTGTCATGGACATTCTAGACGACAAGCAGATTGAAGCGACCAAACGTGCTGCCCTGATCACTACTGCGCTTACCTGGTTTTTCAGCCATATTCCCCTGTCTGCTCTTCCCCTTGCCGTCCGGCCACCGCTGCTTCTCCTGCAAACAATTGTACCTTACCTCGGATATATTGGAACATTTATCTCGTGGAGCTGGGGTACCATCAAAAGCTACGACATGGGTGAGTCGAATTTACTCGCGAGTAGTTTGAGAATACTCACTTTGTCCTTTTCTTTTTTTTTAATTCTCCAGGACACGGTGTCATACTCACAGCAACATGGCTACTTCCTATCGCACTCATACCCGGGACGTGGGATGAGAGAGACTTCCCACCTCCGTCGCCTCCCCAACAAGCACCGACACCTTTACCGCCGAGTAGTGACCCTTCACAACCTCCGAACTCGCCACAGCCTACTACACCAACGCCTGTTCCACCCCCTTCTTCACCACCATCTACTCCACCTGTTTCGTCGCCCCCTACTACTCCACCCGCTCAACCACCTTCGGTACCGCCGTCCAGCCCACCCGTCTCACCACCAGCTCCTCCTTCCGCACCACCCACCTCGCCCCCAGCACAGTTACCAATCCAGCAACCGATAGGAACCTCAGCCTCAGCATATCCGTCTCCCGCGTCAACCTCACCTGGGCTCGGAAATGCACCATCGCCACCGGTCCTGTCACCCCTCAACCTTTGGTCTCCTGCACAGCAAGCATCCGAACCCTTGCCGTCGTGGGTGCAACCGCCTCCACCGCCTAGCCCTCCTAAGATCCCGCTACCTGATATCGAAGAGGACGAGGCTCCGGTTTCTCCATCTCCGAGGTTTAGGCTTGGTGTTCTTCAGAGAGGCAAGAGCAAGGACGGAGATAGGAAGGACAAAGACAAAGAGCGGAAGAAGGATAAGACGAAGATGAAGTTTAAGGCTATCGTATCGTCGCCTTTTTCTTCGAGTTCGAAGAAGGGACTCGAAGCTTAATTGACTCTCGGTTTCGGTGTCAGTCTTGGGATGGCTGCTTTTGCATGATCTACTGATTTCTACCCTTTTTCTGTTTTGCAAGTATCGGGTGCATCATATCTTTATCACACATTCTATCCTTATTCCTTCTGCATGTCCTTTTACGACCATCTCTCATTACGACCTTCTAACGAGCTTGTCATGATTTTTTCATAATACACGATGTGATCGGCGACGACTAGCGCTCAAGCGCTTATACAGTGCATGAGCTGACCTATCATAGCGAGATAATTGCGTAATTCCCACGCAATTCTTTCCACCAGAACCGTATGACTGATACAAAACTCGCTCAAAATCCCTCCCTTCGGCCGGCTCTTATAGCCTTGAGAGCTTTCGTGTGATTCTGAGCTTTCTTGAACGTGTTCTCAAGTGGAGACTATGCCAGCGACTACTCAACTCAATCAAAACCTTACAGCCAACTTCTCTAGCGTCCCGGTTCTCGACTATTCTCTTCTAAAGTCTGATAGAACCGAGTTCATAGAGCAGTTGCGCTATGCTCTTATCAACGTTGGCTTTCTTTACTTGTCCAACCATCCAGCCTCGTCCGACGACGTTTCTGCGCTCATAGACTATATTCCGAGGCTCTTCGCGTTACCTCAAGAAGAGAAGGAAAAGATTCGTATGGTACACTCCCCGCATTTTCTTGGGTACTCGAGACTGGGGGCGGAGCTCACAAAGGGAAAGACGGATCATAGGGAACAGTTTGATTTTGCGACTAGGCATGAGACGAGGTGGAGGGAAGGTGTAGATGCACCGGAGTATTGGAGACTTTGGGGTCCATCCCAGGTTTGTTTTCATCTAACACTTGTAGAACATCAATTCATGCTATTCGTTACGCTCCAGTGGCCCGAAGAATCGTTGATTCCAGGATTCCATGCTACGCTTGAACGGTACTTTGAGCAAGTTCAAGCGCTCAGTTACGAGTTTATCTCCCTGCTAGCCGAGGCCTTCGGCCTTGCTCCTGATGCTCTCGACTATTTCTACGATACAGATGACAAGATGCAACATCGTGGCAAGATAGTTCAATACCCAGTGGTCACTGATCCCAAAAAAGATGACCAAGGCGTTGGTCCACACTATGATGCCGGCTTTCTGACTTTTGTAGGCGACATTCTTGATGTAAATTTTTCCGATTTGATTGAATTGCCTCTCAGCTCCTCCAAGCTTCCCCCCACAAAGGTCTTCAGGTCCAAAACCTCTCCGGTCAGTGGATAGATGCACCTCCGATTCCCGGGACGTTCGTCGTAAACATAGGGAAAGGTGAGCGTTGCAACTATCTACCGTTACATCCCGACTAATTACCGTTCCTTCCAGCACTCGAATTTGTTACACAAGGACTAGCACGCGCTACATCGCACCGCGTCCTATCACCCAGAGCAGGCCCGGGCGAACCTTCAACCCCACGATACTCTGTGCCCTTCTTTCAAAACATCAGCCTTGATATCAGACTAACTGAGAGGAAGTTAGAATGTCTGTCTTCATATTGTTAATCATCACGTTACAGCTCACGATCTTTTTTTCTCAAGTTCCGCCCGAGATCCTAAAGCTCAAGGAAGGAAGGGGCGAAGTTGCAAAGACCGAATGTACGCGATATCTTTTTTTGATAATTTCTCTGAACTTATTCCTCTCATGCAGCCGTCAACTTTTCGGAATTTGATCAGAAGCCTTCAGGATATGTTAATTTGGTTGGGAGGGTGAAGTGCGTGGCATTTGCGTTCATTGAGGCGAAATAATTGTGGCTCATGTTCTTCCATTTATTGTAGAAGCCATCCGGATGTCGCGCAGAGGCATTATCCACGCTTGTTCAAAGAGTACTGGCCAAATGGTCTTCCAAGTGCTGGAATTGCGTACTAGCGATGAGGACCTCGCCGTAATTCGTTTTGAGATTACGGTGGCCATCTATGCGACCTAGCTATGCGCAAGTTTTTAATCTAAGGAACTCAATTATTATGGTAGGCAAGATGCATACACCTCATGCCCCTGTTTTGCTCCCTATATATGCACACCAATGATCGAATCGAACTAACTGAAGCAAGTTCGACTGTACCTCCCTGTCAACGACGCTGAATCTGTTCTCAACTTAAAGTCTGATGACTTGCATTCCTTTAAAGGGATTTGAATCACGAATCAACGCTGATTTTCAGGTTGATCAGTATTGTGATTGCCACTGGCTGGCATTTGACGCCTTGTGATTTGTTTCATACGTTCAACCTGCTACAAAAGACATGAATTCCTAAACGTTGACCAACTTGTGTAGATAGTTGGACATGTTATGGAGATGATGATTGCCGTAGTCACGAAGTGTCACGCTCGTTCCTGCTCCTCCTACTCCCGTCCTCGTGTTGGACGATGATCCACTTTCCTTCAACGCTCCAGAGTTCTGCTGCATTACCTCGCAGATCAGATAGCATTCAGCTCAATGCAACTCAACAGAAGTCACCTTCTCACAAGATCTTTCTCACGATCGAGGAAGAGCTGCACGATGCTCGCCGCGTCCATTCTCATGGACAAGAGGAAGATCTTCGTCTAGCTCTCAACATGGTCATCGAACGTCTCTCTCAACTCGTGTGTTACTTGTTTTTTTTAAGAGTGACTCTCAGAAAAGTTGATCTATCTTTACGACTTATTTGTCGGGCAAATCCGCTATTGGTTTCGATCAGTCTACTTTGTTGAGCGAAGCCTACAAGACCAATGCGGACCTCGAAGTCCAGCTCAACGTCACCAAATCAAATCTCAAGCTCGTGATCAGCAATAACGAGATGCTTGAAGATGTACTCAAGCAACGCGATTCAGGCACTGCACAGAGTGTAGGCTGGCGACGTACTTCTACTCGTCGTTCAACAGATGATCCTCAGCTTCAAAGTCGAAACTCAGGAGAGCAGACACCTATCACAGTAGAGTCTCCTACAAACACTCCTACAGGCCAGGAAAGCAATCGGTTCTTCAAGTTCCGCTTCACCTCTTCAAGCCCAAACCCTAGCGCGAGCTCAAGTCGACCTGGGACACCTCAGGTGCCGCATCATTTAAACTCCCCGTCATTGCCTGTATTGCCACTACCACCGAACAAGGAGAAAGAACAGTTAGAGGAGTTGGAGAAGGAGTTGGAGAAGGAGAAGAAGGCGGCTGAAAAAGCGAAGAAAGAGAAAGAAGCTTTAGAGGCCGAGCTAGAATCTTTGTCTCAAGCCTTGTTTGAAGAGGTATGTAGGATTTCAGCTGGTACTATCATATCTCCCAACTCAAAGTCGGCATTTAGGCAAATAAAATGGTTGCAGCCGAACGCATTCGGTGTGCTGATCTCCAAGAGGAGCTCAGTTCAGCGCTTGATGAGAAGCAGGCCCTCCGCAGTGCGCTTATGTTGCTAGAAGGAGAGAATACCAATCTCCGCTCTGAGTCTAGCAGTCCGAAAGCATCATTTCATACCCCACTTTCAAATACCCCAGTCTCGATGTCGCCTGCTGCGTCTAATGATACCCGAAATGGAGCTTCATCTCCGTCGCCGGCCTCGACGAAGGCTGTAGAGGACCCTTTCTCCTCTGAGGATGCTCGTCCGCCACCGAAACGTTCCCCCTCATCATCTTCACTCCCCTCTTTATCTTCACTTCCCAAACGAAGTACTCCGCCGCCGCCTGCCCCCCTTGAGATACCCACAACGCCTTTTGTCTACTCAGCTGGCATTAATGGGTCAGACGCTTCTGATCTGCAGGACACGGATATGACGACACCACGTAGAGTGACGAAGTCGTTAGAGCAAGATGTTGAGGCAGACGATACAAGAGAAGCACCTCAAGTCCAAGCAATAGAGAGTAAAGAAGAGCAAGACACTGTGACCACGGCAAAAAACACTGAACCGGGGCTCTCACGGGCTCCAGACTCCTCGATACACATTGAATCGGAACCTCGAGCTGTGGACCCACCTATGCCAACACGAGCAATGGGCGATCAACACACTCTTAGCCACCGCTCAGAGGAAGCAGATATAGACGACAAACTCGAGGACCGTGTTAAAGGCGCGCTTCCGAACCATCTGCGGCCCCTTAATCTTTTTCCACATACGGACGAGCCCGATCCTTGGGCGGGTGCGACGTCCGCTTCTACCCCTACAGTAGGGAAAGACAAGCATGAGGGAGGCGTGTTCGGTGAGACGGTGTAGGACCCGTGACGGCACAAAGCATTGCGGCATTATTTAGGGACACCCCTTATGTTGTCCCCTTTTCTCAGCAACCTATCCGATAATTATCAGAATTTCCGCCCGCGTTCACGAGGTCGCGATGTCAGGACATCTCTATATACACGCGCGATATTCATTCCTGCGTTGCTGAGGCGTCGGATTAGCAGGAAGTAAACGTGTGGCTGAGAAAGTGCAAAGAAGATCTTAGGCCAGCCATTGTTCTTTGGGTTCTTTCTCGCTGTCCGGCTAAGCGAGAGCGTCACGTATAGTAGGAAGGAAATCTGTAGTTTTACATCATTACCAGTTCCTTTGAAATTCGATTGTGGCCTGAATATTGCACCCAGTTGGCGGCGGTCACCGAAGCATACGCTCATCCTTATTTTATCAAAGGTATTGCAAGTATATCCAAATGTGTGGGTATACGTGAAAGAGAGATGGAGGGAGAACGAAAGCAAACAGCAAGATCCTAGGAAGCTATGAGAGAAACGCAGTAACGTGGATTTTTGTACCTCCAACTCGTGATGCAATGCGAAAAGAAAGCGGGAAAGAAGATGAACAACACAGCGCAGCAATAAAGCCAAGCAATGAAGAAAGATAAGAGTGGAGGAAGATCGCGCAAATGTGACGGTAGCAAAGGCTAGAAGATACATGCGAAGGAATGTGTCAAAAATGTGGGGTTGTATGTGCTGAGTAGATGATTGCGAAAGTGACCGGCGTTGGTTGGTCCAATAGAGAAGAGAGCTGGTAGTATGAATGCAAGCTGGCGTATAAACAAAGGCGTAGCTGAGTGTGTCGTCGGTATAGTCATGTGAATGAAAAAAAGGAGTCCTTCCGTCACGCGTCTGAAAGCCATAGAAGGTTTTGAGTATCAACAGTGAAAGAGCGTGAAAGCGTTCATGATTCTTGAGTGTAGCCAAAATCGGGTGAGTGGGGGAAATTGAGAGTCTTTTTTGAAGGGGGAAAACTTCAATCATCCCAGCTGATGCTCAGCGCTCCGACTTGATCTATTCGGAATTCGGAAGCGGCAAGGTTAGGCGGATGGAATGGTTGTGGCTGTGTCGTCCGCCTGTGATCCTCGTTGTCGACGGCGGGAGGCAAAACACCAGGAGTTTTGGATAAAATGGCAGAGTCCTATGATAAAGTAGATGTCAGATATGAGAGGTACCCGGAGATGCAAGAAAGAGACTGACCTCCACCTCGTTACCTCTCCTCGACTCGTCAACGCCCGCCGTGCCACAGCTGAGATCCCCACCAGAAGACGAAGGGATAGTCCCATTCTCGCCAGGAACCGCTTGAGAAGTTCTATCCGTTTTTGTTTTCAAACGACCGAGCCCTGTAGGACCACGCGCAATATCAGACCTGCGCACCAGGCGCACACCGAGGATGCTGCTCCGCGGCGCATCCAAAGGTTTCTTCATGGTCTTCTCATCCTTGTCATGAGGCGAGTCTTTGGGTGGCACAGATGAGGATGCAGTTGAATGCGAACGAGATCGAGAGCGTGAGTTTGGTTTTGAATGCGTTGGGCTCACCCGCAGGCCAGGTGGGTGAGTGCGGAGCGCCGCGAGTTGTGGCCGAGGAGTGTGGCGGCTCTCGGCGTTGGGAGAGTGAGTCCCTTGTATCGTAGATGTTGAGGCCGAACGAGACGTAGATGCGATGTAGTTGTTTTGTGTCATGATATCGACAAGTGCTTGAGGCTTGTTGTGCAAGTTGAAGGGTAGGGCTGAAATAACGTTCACCATTTTCCTGAAGGGTTACCAGTAGGTAATAGAGGTGAATATACGTGGTCAAAATGAACAGTGGCACAAAGAATAAGTATGCCTACCCTTCTTTTGACCGTACAATATTTTCCAGCCTCTCCTCAAACGCTAGTCGATCAAACACAGCCCTAGGACTCTGTGCCTCGGCATCTCTAATTATATGTGCGGTTTTGAACATATGAGCGGTCAGCTCTCGCTGTCTCAGTTAAAGGAACTTACACAGGTTGCCCCTCAGCACTTGAAGCGGGGATAAGTCTTGACCTTTCGTCAGGTTCCGACTGCAGAGGCATATCAACAATGTAAGGAAAAGTTAAGGGAGGAAATATGAGACTAACATGGTCTTCAGCACGCTTTCCAAGACAGCAAAGAATTTGAAAGAAATAAGTGGCCATGCGCTATGCGCCCCCCCAAGGCAAAGGGGCTGAAGGTTGATGAGAAGGGGCGAAGAAAAAGAGGGGTTAGGGTTCGGACTTCTTGCACCAAAGAACCACTTCCGCCGACACCGTAAAAATTTTCATACTCCTTACAGTATATCCGACATAGCGCCAGGAAAGACAGAAGAACTTCGGCTAATGTACAAGGTACCACATTTTCTACTAAATTGTACATACGACACGCTTAGTGACCCTCAATCAGGGCTAACATCAATTTCTTGTATGATCCACTTGTTTCCTTGGCCACACGGTCCGCCAGGTTCTTTCTGGTGCGACGTTGATATGCTTCTTTGACTGCGGCCATGCGTGTCGGATCCCAGTGCGCTCGAACGATTCTGGAGAGGAATTTTTGTTTTACTTAATGCGGCAATCAAGTACAGCGCGCAGATGCCTTACCTCCAAACTAGCTCCTGATCACGAGTTCCAAACCCGACCATCGCCTTGTCAATGAGCTTCGCGTCGCGCCAGATGCCTTTTCCATCTCTTTTCGGTTTAGCTCCTTCCACGACGTAAAGAAGGCTGTCGCGCATGTGACCGGAGCTGAGCAAGATCATCAGTTTGCTTTTTTGCCACAAAGCGAGATCCCAGAAACCAAATCTGGAGAACAATGGTCAAAACTTTGGGTAACGCACAATTCAGATTTGATGACTTTGGTCAAGCTCCGATATTTGTTGCCGTAGCCTGTGATTCTATAATTTCCGCAGCCTCCGTGAGCCACAATAAGAAACGCGTCTCATATTCACGCACACTGCAGCCAAATGAGGTGTGGACCTTCGCAGTATCACGTCGAAAAAGGCCATCTATATGGCTATAAGCATGCTAGCAACGTGTCAGGCAGTAGGGATCTGCATACCTCATCCTTGCCTTTCTGTCCCTGACCGGCCGCAAACAGGGTTTCAATATCACGAGCGACCGCATTTTGATCCACAGGGTTCGAATCAGGTGGACGATTAGCATTCAAAGCGATCATATACACTATGAGTCATTATTGGTCAGGAAAAGGGACCGCCAAGTTCGGGATGGAAAAAGGGAACAATAGAAAGGCACGCACATCGTTCAGTCTTGCCACTAAGATCATCTTTAATCTTTACAGCGAGATCAACGCCATACTTGTATCGAAAGCCCATCGTAAGTCGAAATATATCCTCATCTGTTCGACTGAGGATTATTTCGGTCAGAAGGTCTTCGTTTGTACTGCGTATGGAAAGGTGAATAAGAAAAACGGTAGGAATCAAACGTTAGGCGGCAAGATCAAATCACTTGCCCAGCGCCAGATAGTGCTTTGTTGAGAAGCTCAATATCCCATGCAAGAGGGCCCGTTGCGAGAGCATGGATTCCCATTCTATAGTAACAATAGCATTATTCAAAATGGCCTTATCGGAAGCAAAAGATGCGATCACTCGCCCAAAGTATCCGCTCGTTTCGCTGTCCAGCAGATCAATCAATCTTTTCCCATATTTAGTAACATAGAAATCAGCAAGAGCATCCATTTGCAAAATGGAGATCTTTGTGAGGGTCTTGATCACTGAAAGCAACAAAAAAAAGGATGATCAGAAATGCCTAGCTCGTTTAACGCAACCAGCTCCACTCACACAATTCATCGTTGCTTCCGAAGCCCTTTGTGGCTTTTCTGATGGACTCAGCGTCTGCCGAAGGATCGTAGCCTTGCACTTTGGGTACACCATAGGGCAAGGGAGGTGCATTCGGATTGGGTACCTTCAACCCAGCATACATCAATATCGGCAGAACTTGTTGAGGCGGAGGCGGTGGCTGTGGCTGTGGGGGATAGTACTGTGTTTGCTGTCCAGGCTGTGTAGGAAAAGCACCGTAATTCTGGGGAGGATACTGTGGTTCCGTGATGGGTTCCTGTGGACGATTGCCTGGAATTGTCACAGGTGGACCATAACCTGGTGGGTACGGAACACCTGGAGTGGTGGTCGTTTGATTGCCCTGCAGTAATCAGTCAATATGAAAGTAAATTTAACAAAGTAACAAGTCGATTGACTGGGTTCGACCGGCTATCTTGAACACCACTTGGATTAAACTGCTCGAGATCGCGTTAACGCTTAAGTTGACATGAACCCTATTGGGGAGCAAAATCTTGGCTCACTGGTATGCCCGCCTGGGGTTCGCTTGGAAACTGTGCGCTTATCGTTAACCGCTCGAACTATCCTGTCTTCCGAAGCGACAAACCTGAGGATGCTGAGACATGTATTTTGATCCTCAACTTTGAATGAGGGATCGAGTAATCTGGAAGAGATTGGATGTCTCAATTCGCCTTCCAGCAGCGCTTTAAACAAGCTGCCAAGGTCTGAGGGGTCACATGGAAGCACACAGCATTGATCGATCTTTGGGCGCCTGTCTTGTAGTTGCTTGTCCCATAAAGGCGGTACCGAGTGACAATTGATGCCGGCGGGCAAGTTATCAAATACACCATTGCTCAATTAGTGTAGAAAATCGAATCCGTGATATTATTGCTGATAACAATAATTGCCAGAACATGTTTGCTGTCGCGGTGTGAGAAGGCGATATGTTAGATTCGATTAGATCAGCAACAAAACATCGGAAATTGGATCAGGTACAATCTGCTCAAGTGACATGGTAGAATGGTTGGCGTGTCATGTAATTATGGAGGAGGTTCAGTGCTTCAAGAATTTTGACTGAGCGCTATCGCCTAGGTTGCGAGAAATGATTGTGAATGATAGCATCACCAAGATAAGCGAGTCAAGTGTCGATTTGCCTTGCAAAAGTGTATAAACCTGTCTCTCGGCTAGTTACGTGTATTTTGCCATAACGACCCTCTCTTCTTCTTCTCACTGCCTCAAGAAATTGGGGAGCTTTCGCTCTGACCCCGGCTAACATTGACGAGAAGGCTGGTAGCGAGGTAAGAGAAATTGGTAGCGAAAAACCAAGCCTAGGTTTACTTCTATGACGACCTAGCCCAATACCTTATGTCTGCCGCCAACACCAGAGCTTGACGGTATGAATAGTCATCAAGTCCATGCCCAGCTCTTCGTATATCTGTGAGGGTGTGGGAGCCGGAATCTCCATCACAGCTTCGGCAAGCGATGAAAATACCTGAGACGAATCGCAACGTCGAACAGGACGAAGGAATAGGAGGAGCGATGCGTTGTTGTTCCATGACAGAGCATCAGAAATGAGCTCGGGATTTTTAAGGACTTGGATCACGGCGTGCTCCACATCTGCGCGGTGAACATCCTTGAGTAGCGTATATTGTAGTAAGCTTCGAATAAGACGAGCGTCGGGCCCCTATTTATTCATAAGTGAGATGGCTTTAGCAGGGTCTAAGTCACCTTCTTTGCTAATGAGAAGTGTTCAGCGAGTGGTATATTGAAAAGACACGGAACAAACATACGCAATAATGGCTATCTCCTTTGGGGTCGGCAAATCCATGACGAATATTTCAGCGCATAACTCTTTGGCCTATGACTTCTACTCGCGTCGCTCCGCCGACGTAAAGTGTATAACAACAGCGTCCGATGCTCGGAAATCGTGACAAGGCAACCTGACTGAAGAGTTGCCGTCAGTGAGCGCCCAACAACCACGAGGCAGGCTCGCAGAGCCATCTGAAAACTCTTGTGCTCTCCCATTTTCGTCGAACAAGATGTAATCCGCCCCACAAAACTGGACTGCAGTACAAAGTCTCCGTTCCAGGCGATGCAAAAGGAGATATAGTAGAAACATGGTTTTCCCTGTAAAAGTCCAGAGTGGAATCAATCAGTTCCTAAGTCGCCTGAATATCATAAAGTCTACTGCACGAACCGATACCTGGCTGGCTCTTGAGCACAAAACACGGGAAATTGTCATCTGTCACCCGGGCTACTTTACTCGTGAAAGCTTCGAGAATGAATTTGTAATCCTCTCGAATGACAAGAGTGGACTGAAGCTTTCTTGGTATGCGCAGGCAGCGGGTCAGTTCCCTTATCTTATAGATATGCTCATAACTCCAAATCCCCGGGATTGAGCCTTTACGGAGTTCGTCGCCGTGGCCAAGCCCACAGTCTTCTAGATTGATGCTCCTCGTTCCGCCAGACCATTTATGCCCCCCAAGCCTCTTTGTAAACGTGTCGAATGTCCTCAGCACTCGTATTAGCACTTAGCATCGAAAGCTTAAATGATCGTGAATCGCCTTCCTCTCCGTGCAAACGCCTTTTAATGTTAGCATCTATGTTATAGCGAGAGTAGATATGGGGGCGACATGGATAGATAGCGATGTTTGCGGGTGAAAAAGAGACAGCAGCATCGTCAGCATTGCCCCTCAAACCGCTGGTCAAGATACTCACTTGTCCCCGAATCATTAAAGTAGACCTCGTTCCCGCTACTCGTTGGTCATGTATAAAATTTCCATCCTAATCAAAAATTCAACGACAAGTCGACTACCCCCATCAACCATCAAGGCGAATCTACTTGCTTTCAATCTTTTCGCCTTGTACTTCGCCTAGCTATTAGTCTTGTCATTGTTTTTGACCACGTACGCAATTGATCGCGATCGATTTTCAAATTCTTCAAACAATGGCCAAACTTTTAAAAAATTTCGTTGTTCGTCTGCTTGCTCCAAAGCGTCCTGTTTTGTTCTCTTGTTGTCATGGGCGAGTCTATCATAAGGCAAGATCAATTTCCGTTTTGACTCTGCATGACTTGTATCAGTGTTCAAGCTCAAGCGCCCAGCGCATCTATTTCGGTTCTATGAGCCGGCGGCAAACCAGTTGACCAACGGTCATCATGTCTATCGATGCATCTTCTGTATCCCATGCAGCAACAACTCTCAATTCCCCTCCTTTTGTCAACGTACAAGGCGTGTTGAATTTTCGAACACTCGGTGGTTATCCCATCCCTTCCCTTGGGTCAAGTGCCGTAGTCAAGCCTTTCCATGTTTTTCGCTCTGGAGAACTCTCGAGAATTACCGAGGAAGGGAAATCGCAACTACTGGCTCTAGGGATTACCGCGGTTTTTGACATGCGCTCAGATGTAGAGATTGCTAAATTAGAGTCGGCATCGCCTGACATCCCAGGAGTAGATTTTGTTCGTGCACCTTGCATGACAGATGCGGCGTGGACAACGACGGATATGGGCGAGATGTGAGTCCCCTTGTTTTCATTTCTCCCTTTTTACAATTGATGAGGATGGCGGTAGCCTAAAGAAATACGAAACAGAAGGGCTTAGGGTCAGCATGTCTCTCTACTTTCACTACTTGTCGTGGAGAATGACTTGCCAACATCAGCAAACTGTGAAATATTATGCCTCCATGCTCAAAGACGGGGGGACAGCTTTCAAGACTATCTTCTCACACATTCGCGATCATCCATCCAGCCCTTGCTTGGTGCATTGCACTGGTAATTCCACTAGTCCGTCTTAAAGCCCACGCCACTCTAACAACACACAGCTGGCAAGGACAGGACGGGACTCTTCTCTGCCATTCTTCTTTTGGTGAGAAAATCTTTTTTATTGCAACCTTATTGCCATGGACGACCTCAACATGTTTTTGCAGCTCCTTGGAGTCAGCGACGCTGATATTGCAAAGGACTATTCTCTGTCCAGAGAGGGGCTTGAGCCAGCAGCACCATTGTTTCTGAAGCGTTTTCAGTCTATACCTGCAATTCGAGACAACTGGGATATGTTTCTCAAGATGATGATTGCTCGGTCAGTACTGTCACTGATATTGAACTCTATTCATGACTCTTCTGTTGTCGTACAGTACGGAAACCATGGACGCTGCGCTATCAATGATAAAGAAGGACTTTGGAGGCGCTGAAGGATATCTTAAAACTTACGCTGGGCTGACAGATGACGACCTAGGAACCATCCGGAAGAACCTTACCATCCGCGAGAGTTGAAATTTCAAATAGGCAGAATGGGCGTAGTTTCAAGAACATAGAAAAAATAATAAACCCCGTCTCAGTCAATGTGTGCGTCAAAGTCAATGAACAAAACTATAACATTACAATTCACGAGGGGAAGACTACGACAACTAGAGCGATGAAAGCAAGGTGAAAACATGATGGTACGATTATTCGTTATAATTTGCAATCATAAGCCGTATGCCACGACGTGCCTCAAGATCATCGCGGATGCAAATATTTCTACACGAAATACAAGGTTAAGGGTATCTCCGGAAGAATAAGAGAGTGGGTAGGCATACCTAAAGCAGCGTTGGCGTAGTCCGGGTCGATGGCGAGCACATATCCCGAATAGCCTCGAGGAGGGGACCACTCAGAATTAGGTTCGTCGTAGCTAGCGACGTAATGTCCATTTGCGTTGGTGCACTTAAGGCTAGTTAGCGTTACTAGTGAGTTGCTATCAGTGGCACAGCTCACTGTCCACACTTCCCCCGGTTTAAGAGCCCATTGAATGCGATATTCTTGTTGATTAGATGCCTTGAACTTGCGGTCGCGTGAGCTATATGAGGGTTCATCGTCAGAGAAAAAAAAAAGCGCAGAATAAAGTGTCAAAGTGGCGACCTTCCATTGTTTGTAAATTGCGGGAGAAAATCCTCCATTGGTCTGGGTTCATGAGGGTGGAACGTTATAGTCCCAAGAGCATGTTGGGGTCCGAAGTTGAGTACCACATGAAAATTTTCATTGGGCTCTTCGTGATCCGCGAATTGAATGTGAATGGTCAACATGTCATTGAGCATAGCGTGCTTGTATCTGAAGTCCATTCGGCCGTTCTCTTCTCTGTAATGCCCTGAAAGCAGGTTGCCAGATTTATCGTTAAAAAGCAAGGGTCTTGGGTCGTAAACCATAGTAGTGATAAATGGGGTGAAGACTGGGTTGGTGACTGAAGGAGTGGCTAATTCGTGGCTTTAAATGATGCTGCTCTTCCAAATGGAGAAATAGTGACGGCGGAGCTGAAGACGACAGTAAAATACCAGATAAGAAGCTGCACATCGAGTGAAAAATTAGCGGAATGAGGGAAAAAGTGATGTGAGGAAATGACTATTGGGCCATCTTTAGCCTAACATAGATGCATCGGCAAATAACCGAGATCGCTATACGTAGACGCGACAGATTGAGATGTCCTCGGGTGACCGGTAAAGACCCAGAGGATAGGCCGAAGGGTTTATCTTTCAAAATTTCATGTCCCAACTGCCGCGAACAAGTGACGCTATGTAGCGCACTTTTCATGCTTTGCTGGAAACACGTGGATTAAGTTATGCATGCTTTCTTGATATATTATAGCCTCGCTGCATTGTTTGGGGGCATGGTGGCGCGTTTTGAAGGCGTCGGTGAGCTAACAGGGCTTGTGATCTCATGACCCGAAAATAAGGCACCAGTGGTGCCGAAGGCTAATCCTCTAGGGACGACATCGTCTCATCGAGCTTCTTTGATCAAAAATTTTGGACCAGAAATTTGAGCTCGTCTGATTTGTGTGATGCGTGCCAACAGGAATTCTTAAAAATGGAGAGTCTGGAGAATGCTGCACCTTGCCACTCTCCCTCAACAGTTTCAGGAATCAACCGCCATGTACGTTTTTACCCCTTCAAAACATAAAGTTGACCCCCCTTCAGATTTACTAGAAATTTGTGCTTACAAATATGTCAAACACCTATGCGACGCCGGAGAAGCTGGACAATGCGCTGCGCTTAGCACAATGTTAATGTGCGAAAGCTCGGCTATACGTCAACATGTGGTGATTAACGGATAATTCTTAGACTCGAAACTGTAATCAAAGAACTGGTTGAAATAAATCTCTTCTCTCGGATGGCATCGCAGAGCCGGATGCTCCGACGTCAATAGAATTGCACAGAACCCGAGAGCAGGTAAGCGTGACTTTTCGGGGAAAGGATTTGGCAGCGTCTTATAACTCATCGCGGCGCGTCTTTGTACCACTAATGAAACGCCGAAAGCAGTTTGAGAGCAACTATAGCACGCATATATATGGATGGGAGGCTATTACGTGTTGAGTGTCGGGGCATGTACTGGGGGAGAGAGGGAAGTCAACTCGTGTTCCCAGAGTGTCAAATTCTCAATTGGAACGAACCGTGACAAGCACACGCTGAAATGTGCTTGATCGATATACCAGTAATGTAGTAGCCTCTAGGTCAGTAACCTACAGGAACGGAACAAGAGGTAAAGGCCGTCGATGTAGAGGTGACTTAAAACGGGTAGCTATACTAAAACGTCGAAATTCCTCTGGCCTGATGTTATACAGTTACTTGGCCATTTGGGGCGTCTTCGCGTAGGTCACAATATCTTCCAACGCATCGCCTCTGTGTGTTTTACCATGAGCAGGCAACTAATCTCCTGAGGCCGTGAGCAAGCGTGGTGATCGCGGTTATATCGACACGCTATACCGAATGCTCAACAATGCAAAAACTCCATTCGGACTAGTGTGGGATACCCAGGCACCATGCCTAATTCGGTGGGCAGCTTCCACAGTGTAACGCGAGTCCCATCATCTGACGGAATAATTTTCTTCTGCAGATGGAGTATTTCGCATTGGGGCGAACGTGGAAGCATCCCGGTAACCCTGCCAGCATCTTTTCTGCCTCATTTATGCATACAGGTTCTTAAGTGATAGGGGTGAAAACGAGGCCGAATTTGCGCCGTCACGTCTCAGGTTCGAGCTATTATAGCATTGAATGTTCTTGTCACAGCACTACTTTGTCAAGACGTGGAGGAGGCAACAACGTCACTGAACGTTTCACCGACAGCTTCCCTGGCTTTATAACGGTATTCATATGAGTTACCTTTGAATTATTGCGAGGCCATGGTTCGGGAATTTCCAGCTCAATTTTCGGTAGGTGGAGCAAAATTTTTCTGGTTCCCTTTCAAACACGAAAACTTGCTTGGGCTGTGCGCAGAAGTCCACTCTCCTTTGAACTACGCAACATGGATCGACGTTCAAAATTTTCCGACCTCCAATGATACGTTTTATCCGCCATTGCCAAGATCAATCCCTTCTGATGCCACCTGGATTGTCGAACAATGGAACCAACGCACAATGACTTTCGGAACAATTACGAAGAAAGCTCTATTTGAGCTTCTATCTCATTATGTATGTTCAATGCGCTTCTGACTGTCAAAAGTTAAAACTTACATGAGATCCCACGCCATGGCATACAGTGATCGATTACTCGCGTCAATATTCGTATCAAGAACTTCACGTCTAAGCTGTAAGGGATAGAAATGGCCGGAAATACCGTCTTATCCGTCGTAGCGTGTCTGCAGTCAAGCTGACCCAACAGCAATTTCTATTCGCCTCTAGGGTCTCACCTTCCGTTTTACAACATGTAACGCGACCCGACTTCTCGCCGTAGCACCGGACGTCCAACGCATTGATCAAGCTCGCTAAGGAACTTCCCCCATGACTTGCTCTTGGTTTCCCTCCCTGTCTTAATTGTTTATGCCGTATGGCTTCATGCAATCTAGAGTAGGCGTCTGATTGAATTGGATCTCATGTCGTTTCAAACTTGGTTTTTATCCACGGTGTGGCGCAGCCTGTCAATTAACAGATCTAATCCTGAGCCTTGTTGCTTGGTGAGTGCGATCATTGGTGCAATGCGTTCCAGCATTTATTGATCTCAGAGCAAAGTCGAGGACAGCCATCCGGGGTGGTTGATTGGACTTTGCCGAAGGAGCGAGAGCTTGGCGGCAGGTTTTAATAGCGGCTTCATGTAACAAAAAAAGACTGTGAACGGAACTTCCCTCCCCCTCTATCACAATTCCAACGCTTCAAAACTGACAGCAGTCATAAGGTGGTGTCAATGCCCGCGGCAGGGGGAGCGACGCAGTTATGCGCAGACTATTGACCATCTTTCACGGCGGCCTGTAAAGCCTTGGCATGTCCAACCACTGTCATCACACACCCAATCTTCAGTTTGAATTCAAAAACTCGAAGACCAGCTGCTCAACGTGAGCTCAATTACAAGCATACAACGGCAACTAAAGGACTGAAGGATTGGAAAATATAAGTGCGTCTCCGCTGTAGCGTTACAAGACATCCGCCGGTCTAATATTGTTGTAAGCTCAGCTTATATTTCTCTGAGGCGGGACACCGGGAAGGTGCGGACACTGCGAGCCAGCCAGAAGAACCCCAAAGATCAGGTTCAATACTGGAGTCGTTCAATGCGGTGAGTAAGAATCGCCGATCTGGAAAAGTGCTGATGTTTTCAAATGCAGCCTTTCGAGGAATGCAACTGAGACCCTGGAAGTTTAGCGATCTCCTGGAAGTTTTGATATTCAACAAAAACTTTCAAAGTCCGTAGGTTATTCAACAAGTGCGTCATCTGACTCCTGGAGGGGTACCCCGAGTTAAACGAAGAGATATAACGCAAGTCAGAGAACACTCAGAAACTGGACCCGATAAGCTATATGTGCTCCTACGAACGTGTACACTCCGTAACTAGACCTTCAACAATGTGCAACTCAAAAACAGTTACGCGCGAGCCACAGGGGGAAGACAGGTACTGGTAAAATTCGCTGATAAGTAAGCGCGCTTGTCGATCAAGGCAACGTTAGTGACCGCGGCAAAAACAAAGTTTTGCCTTCACGCTGCAGCATGAGGTTCGTCTGGACAAAGTAACCCCTCATGCTTATGCCCTATCGAAGGCAGAACATCAGTCAGCCCGTCTACGAGTTCAGACGGAAGAGCAGTAATATGTAGCAGATCACATAGCTGCTGGATTGTAGAGGGAATACCATCCATATAAAATGTTTGTCATATAATACACATAAGGAGAGAATAAAGAGCTCGGCAACAAAAAAATAAATGGAGGGAAAGCTGGAGATTGTGCAACCATATGAAGAAAAGCGAAGGTAAGGAATATCAGCACGTAACATTCCGTGGCTCAAACCCACTGAGCTTTATCCCAAGCAGGGTCTTGAAGGAATGCGCAGAGCACTTTGCTTCCCGTCTACCAAAGAAACGAATCAATATTAGGAAGGAATGGATAGATGATATCCTTCACTTGTAGTAATGGATGTCCTGCAACAATGCTTAAGAAGCGCTCTAGCCCTTCCCTTCGACTCTCAATGACTTCGTCTGAAAATCGGTTTGTGAAAACCTTGCCGGGAAGAGGTGGAATGTTGACACGCGTAGATTCGTGCTCAAGAATGTCACGGAAGGCTTCAAAATCAGAATAGCGCCGGCGGACGAGTGAATGCCGTAGTTTGAATGCAGGAATATTAGTCTTTATAAGAGCTCGATTAGAAGCGAGATATCGTCACGAGAACAGAGATCACACCTTGCACACTATCTCGTAATCAGTGTACATCTTCCTGCCGAATCCTGTAAACCAGTGGGCGTAAGAAATTGATTTGCCGTGCAAGGTGGGACCAGACCATGAGTTTGTGGGTTTCTGACCTCGATTTCGAGAAAGCTTTCTGGTACGCTGTACATTTCTTCGATCTGTAACAATTCGGTCCTGTTCATGTTGAAGGTACAATAGAGGTAACAAAGGAACTGTGCCTTACGCTTTGCTCGCGGCCAGAAGAAATAGAGTCACCAAAACCGCTGCTTCTAGCAAAAGGAGAGACCGTGGTCATGATGTCGATTGGTGCTTGTACTGAGAGATCTAATGGTGAGGTAGTGGTTACTGTTGGAGAGCAAAGCCGAGCTAACAGTCAGAATTGACACCGCGTGACACGGAAATTCCCGTTCGCTCCCTCCTTTCGCTATTTCAAGGTACGCTGCAGTAAGCTTAAGTACAATACTTATAGTTCAAACAATCAGTTCCACCCAATATCAGTCTCGTTGGAGGACTTAAAAGCTGTTGCTATCCAGGTCCATTTCGGGGGGTCTAGAACCTGGATACGAGGCTGTCTGAGCAAATTTAAGAGTCATCGAAATAACCCAAGCAACCACGACAATGCCTCTCGAAATAGTTGCAGGTAAACGTTTCGAAATTATACACAGCATAAATTGTACGACAAAAAACTGTTCAAAATGCTGCCAGGAGGTCAGGTTGGAAGCGTGACCATGATGAGTCATGCAAACACAATGTTATGCATGACCCCTTAGCTCAGTGGTAGAGTGTGTGATTCCAGCAATGGTACTTCCACAAAGTCATCCGTTCAAATCGGGTAGGGGTCAACATTTTTGGTTTTCAACAACCACGTCAGGATTCTAAGTTGAAGACCAACCGTCTATTTTTCGCACTTGCCAATCACGACAACAACAGTGTTTTTTTGCCTGGTCGCGGGTTAGAAATTATGACTGCTTGCGCAATTTGGAGCCCTTAGCAATGGGCGCATACTAGGGCAGTCGTACACTTATATTGTTAGCTCTTCACCATACCGACGCAAGCCCCTGTATGAAGACATTCGGCTAGTTGCTAACGTCTGCAACGAGGTATAAAAGACGCCATCGGTGCAACATCCCTCAAATCAAAAATCTGCTTTATAACCGCAACATCCAACCCTCAAAACTTTCAAATGAAGGTGGGCTGACCAGCCAGTGCAGTAAACTCACCGATTGAACCTGTTTTTAGATTTCATTATCTGTAATAACAATCCTCGCACTAGTGATACAAGCCAGTGCGGGTGGTACTCGCCTTACACAAGCACAGGCAGAGGCAAAGCTAAAATCGAATGGTATAACTGCGTCCTCTTCTAAAAGATGCACCAACAGGCTCGTGTTCTTGTTCAATGGATCCAATAATTCTGTCTTACAATTGAAACAGGAAAAAATCAGGCTGCACATCGTACGAAGGTATCTTATCTGGAACAGTCGATGGTATTATTGCAGTGAAGAAAGCCGCGGGCCTTAGTCGCTTGACCATCACTGGTGGTACTGAGGTCGGCCACGCAGGCGGCACCAAGTCGCATGCCAATGGCTTCAAAGTTGACGTTCAACACCAGCCGAAACTAGACAGCTTTATCAAGTCTAGATATAAAAGAATTGCCAAACGTGGGGATGGCTTTCCGCAGTGGAGGAGCCCAGAACAAAATCTTTTCTGCGTATGTCTGAAATCTCGCTTGTGGTACTTCGCTGATTCTGACATCTGCTCCAAGGACGAAGGATCTCATTGGGATATCACCTTCATCTGATCCTCAGCTTGTAGTGATTAGTGTGACTTTTTGTATGGAACGATGATCTGAGCCCTGACCCTGAACTTTTTCACACTTGTCTGATCTCATGCGCATCTGACAGCCAAGACTGAAATATAGCTATGCCATGCATTATATTCAAATTACGAGTTACATTAAAGGAAATATAACGCAAATAGCTGAACAATTCCTGTTGAGACTGGCGATTGAGAGACTAGTAATAAATATTTAATCCTCAATGGCAGTTGGGAAATCGAACAAGTCATTGGGATCGTATTTGTCCTTGAGCGAGCGTAGACGTGGGTAGTTGTTGCCATAATAGCGATATTGCCCTGAAAGACACGTATTCAGCCACAATACCACTGAACGATGATTTATATATTTACAGTCAGCGAGCCTGTCTTCAATGTAGTTCGGATACGCCCTATAAAAATAACGTTACAGATATGCCCAGTTCCAAAGATGACCATATAATTACCCATAATCCCAGTCCTTAGGACCATTAGAGGTCAAAGTGTTCACCATATCTGTTGTACGATGTGAGACACAAAACTATAATCTGAAAGGAACATACCGTCCATGAAGGTGAATCCCTCAGCCGGGTAGGGAGGCACCTTATGAGGAGACGAAGCATAGAATTGGATCGTAAATGTGGAGCTTCTATGTGCGAAGGCTGTTGCATTCGAAGGGACGGCGTTTATGGCGGAGTTCTTGCCACCATACAGCTCCCATTGCACGAACCACTCCTGCAATTGTGCACGTCAGTCCTATGCTCGAGGACAGAAACAGTAGCCCACATACCGTTTGAGAAGCAAAACCCTCCTTAGAGAGATAACGGGTATGTGCAAGAATAGCATTATCAGACACAGGAGAGCTTTCCGGGGTCATGAGCGATTTTGCGTAAAAGGTATCGCTGCCATCCGGTTTCGTCTTCGTGTCAAGGGAGCCGCCTGCAAGGAAGACTGCGCTATCCAAGTACGTTCCAGTTTGGAGAGTTACATTCGGGTTGTTGGGCATCTGACGCAGAAGAGGTGCCAGGGTCGCGTTTAATCCTTGTACGGGCGCATACCAGCCCCCAAGTAAAGAGAACTTGACGGTACCAGAGGATGGACCACGGAAAAGGTTAACCTCTCCGCTGAAGTGAGGCGGAATGTCTGATTGAACGAAGGACTGAAATGCCGAAATTCCTTTGGCTGCCGCGGCAGCGCTCAAAAACCAGTCATACCGAAAGATAGTTGCGGACGGAGGTGCAGGAAAAGTAGTGACCTCGATTGAAGTGGTAATTCCAAAGGAACTAGCAGATCCTCGGAGACCCTAAATCGTTACGATAAATTTTACGAAATACAGAACAAAGGTTCGCATACCCAAAACAGTTCTGGATTCGTTTTCTCAGTTACCCTCAAAATGGTACCGTTGGCAAGAACTGTGTTTACCGCCGTGATAGTGTCAAGAGTGAGGCCCCACATGCGTGAAGAGAAGCCAAATCCTCCGAAGGCTAGAGGGCAACAAATCAGGGGTGTGTAATAGAACGTCATCGGTCAAAACACGCACACGCATGGCCGCCAATACCGACATAGGGGCATACCCCATGAGGGAGCGCCCTGCCTGCGTTTCCTAGGACGGAGGCAATATCACCTAGTCGATTCCCGCTCTCTATCGTTGCTGTTTTTTGCTGAGAATCAAGGGTTACCTTGTCTAGATTCCGAAGGTCAACGATAAGAGCGCCATCCTGTCCGCCAAGACCATTTGCGATGTAGCTATGCTAAATTTCACCAGGAACGTTAGCAGCTACAAGCCAAGGTAGGAAGATCAAGATAACGCACGCCTCCGCTTCGTGCAATGACTGGCACTTTCAAAGAGGCTCCAACCTTGACCAGCGCGGAAATTTCCTGTGGTGATGCAGGAAAAGCAACAGCGGCAGGCTCGAATGTGAAGCGTAAATTGACTAAACCAAAGTCTCGTTAGCACTTATACCAAGTAAAGTGAGGGAATGCTAATTACATGGACGGCTTGCTGAGGCGTACGATGGATCTCCTGGGAACGTTGCATTGATTCCGAGGGACGTGATCCTCCCTTTGATGTCGGCGTAGGGCGCTGGAGAGCCAAAAGCCGCTTGAAGGCCAAGGAGCAGGATTGAAGATGTTGCAACTCGCCACATAGTAGGCAATTTGAACTGGAGAAGGGGGAACTTACAAAACGCAGAGTATTTAAACCCTTCGCGTACCCGAACTGGGCCGAACTGGACTCAAGCTGGCGGTGCCTCGCTAGGGCACATTGCTCTACGAATTTGGACATAAATTTAGCTGGAGGAAAGCGGAGGGTGCAGTCTGCAATCTCGGCAGGATGTGCGCCGTAGACGGCGAGCAATCTCCATAATCATTCCAGCGCATTGTGGTACATGACCTGAAACAAGTTTGGAAGTACGCTGAATGTATCGCATCAAGGGGCCATCGCAAAGAAAGTCTGCCCGACGGCTTCGTGAGTTGCAAAGAGACTGGCGTCCGGGAGGCTGCTCCCACAACCCGTCTCCGACTTGGATGAGGATCGGCGACTGCCAATCCCGTAGGATACGCGTCCTTTGCCGATGCGCAAGGCTTGAGACTACGTACCGCTGACATCATGTAAAGGTTTTGGTCACGCCCAACGGATAATGATATTAGAGTATCAAATCTTGTGTAATATGTTTGAAGTCGTTAGTGTCGGCCGCGATATTCGGAACGGGATAAAAATCTCAAGGTTTCGTAAGCGGTATGATCATGAAGTTAATCAAGCTTTATATCCCCGAGTTTATCGAAAACACGAGTGCCAGAATCTAATAAAGTAAGAATGAGCTCCAAACTTTTACATCATTATGTCACGAACACTTTCTCACTACAGAATTTTACGTCGAGTACGAACGGGAAGAGCATTGTTAGTACAGTAAGTCAATGAACAGAGTCAAAAAAAAAAAGATGTAGAGTAGGGGGAAAGCTGTACAAGAAAACTCGGCATGCGATTCGTGTGGAGTGCATGACAACATGGGGTTAAAAGCAGGTGTAACGTTGTTCCTTGTTGACTGTCGAAACAAAGGAAGGGGGAAAAGAACAAACAAAAAGTATTTGTTTTCGTCAGCGCAACGAGAGTGGGGATAAGAGGTAACCCAGAAAGTAAGATAACTCATGAACAATTCTGAGAAAGATAATCTCACGCCTCTGCCATCGCAACATCTTCAGCTTCACCGGGGGCGTCTGCCTGTCCTGAAATATCTGCATCCGCGTCACCCGTTGCGTCGGCATCCGTAGGTACTTCGACAGCAGTTATGTCAGCTGTATAAGAAAGATAGTTCAACAAACTACTTTAGGCATGATCTAGAGATAAGAAAAGGCTCACTATCACCATGCTCGTGATTTTCCGTCGTATTTCCTGTTCCGTTCAGATCAAGCGCGGCAGTACCAGTGGTAACCACTTTCGTACTTGTATCTTCCGCGCCATTCAGTTTCTGTTCCCTTTGGTCCTTGACATCCTTTGTAGTTGCGCTTGCATCGTCCTTCGCTGCGTCTTTCGCCGAAGTGCCGTTCATTCCACCCGTACCTGTACTGCCATTCTCGCCTCCTTTGGCTGCCCCAAGTACAAGTTGCCACCTTTCCACAAGGGCTTTAGCACGATCACGGAAGTGGTATTCATTGTCTTTGGGGAGGCGTTCCGGTGGAAGAAGAGTGATATGTCGCATAACTTTTCCGATCTTCGAGAACTGAAGATAGGCGACCGTCATCGTCTGATAAGATTCTACCGTGGTAAAAAGCTGGTCAAGGGCAGGCAGGTCCTGTCGATAGAGGTTAACAAAGTGTAGATAAAGTGCAGAAAAATCGCAAAAGCGTTGGGAGAAAATAGAGATATTTTAGGGTTAGGGTTACATGGAGCAAAATCAGAGGGTGTTAAAGACGAAAAAGAATAACAAAAAATAGAATATAGTGGTGACATACTGCATCGTCTGGGACTTGATTTTTATTGCTGCTAAGAAAAGCTTTTTGCAAGCGGTGTCGCCAGTCGCGGACTTTGACTGCTTCAGGATCAGCGCCCAGTTTTGCTGTAGATTGTATGGTGGTCAGTCAAAGGCATGGTTTCAGTTTGGGAGCACGCCAAAAATTCAAAGAAGAAACTACGAATATTCGTTGTGAAAGAACGTAGAACGATGGGCGGCTCACCATCGTCGTGTTCGTCGTCCTTGTCTCTCCTGGCCTTCTTGGTGGGAGGAGGACTGCCCGCTTTCTTCGCACTAGACCCTGCATCTTCGCCTTCTGCGTCGGCGCCGTCATCCTCACTTTCGACTCCAATCGTATGCTTGCTCTTCGCGCTTTTCCTTCCCTTGTTATTTGGATTAGCTGCCTTCCTAGCGCCTGACTTCTCCTTTTTCTCTTTTGTTGACCCAGCGGCTTTCCGCGTCTTGGCAGTAACAGCGTCACCTTCACGCTTTCTTTTTTTGCTCTTCACCTTCTTCTTGCCCTCGTCGTCTGTCTCTAGCTCGTCTACCTCTCCTCCATCGTCCTCTTCGACATCCTCTTTCATTGAAGCTATAGCTGCTAGAGCAGACGCGCGGTCGGCTTCCCATGAGTCGGGATCTAGGGCATTGCGATAGCCTTGAAGGAGGTCACCAGACTTTTTGAATGGTTCATTGATGTAAGACTCGATTTCGTGCCGTTGGAGCTTGGATATATCTTTTGCAACAAGCCAGGCACTATAGGAGGGCGTAGATTATGACGCGAAATAACGCGAGAGGAAGAGAGATATGGTCGAATAACGTAGTTAATGTCCAGTGTAGCGGAACGTAGATGGAGATGCCAACGAATCCACGAGAGAAGTGCGTCCAGCACGATCAACAGTAATGCGGAGGCACAAAACGAAACAGAAAGGAGTGAATATAGCAAGGAGGAAGAAAGAGTAATCGTGAGCCTACATCGCAGAATAAAATGAGTGGAAATACGTACAAGTCACCAGTCGGGAAGAACTGCACGCAATAAAAATTGGCCTTCTTGGCTGGACGTTCTTGTTGTACAGCTTCCGGAGCAGTTTCCGGGTCTACGATCTATACTTTCCACTTCAGCTGGTGAACGTTGTTTAACAATTAAGGGGTGTAACTAACCATGCCAGGCCATGGTGGATAGCCGCGGACCTTCCCGAGGACGATGTCGCGCCAAGCATAAGAGGAGACCTCTTTTTCTTTTGAAGCGGATTTCACGCTCTTTTTGCTCATAATTATGGAAGAGAAAAATGACGGTCGGCGGTGAAGTTGGCTAAACGAGACAATCAAACTTGAGCACCTTCTGCTAAGCTTATTCCCACGGTCAGGTAACGTGATCCATTAAACCATGGAGGTCTGTGCGCTCACACGCGACATGCTCGACAGCGATAAAGACATACCACAAAACACCAATCACCACCATGAGCAACAATCATACTCTAATCGTCGTCTAGTCCTTATTTCTTTCTCACATCGACGAGGCCCCCTCGTCCCTCAGCCATCTCCAGGCCTCCGCTTCGATGTTCGTTCATTGCCCAATCCGTCGAAACGCCTCCGTCAGCTGTATACAGGTGCTCACAAGGTGCTCAGAGAAGATTTTATGAGTAATGAGGCGGTACGCATGCGAGTCGACGATATGAGCAATGCTATCAATGCATATCTGGCTGGTTTGGATGAGGGAGGAGCCCCTGACGCTCCCGAGAACTACGAGGATCAAGAGGTCAGAGTAGGCATTTGCTGTGAGCTTGGAAGACACCGTAGTGTCGCTTGTGTGGAAGAGCTAGCGCGCATCCAGTGGCCAGAGGGATGGACCGTCAGTGTTATACATCGAGATCTGAGCAGGCGGTCGGAACGGGATAAAGAGAAGCGCTCTAGGAAGGTGGAAGCGGAAGCCGATGAGGAATAAGCCGATATGTAGTCAGAAATTCTCGCGGACATGTATAAGTCTACAAACTGTACTCTGCACCATAGTTAAGATACCTTCAAATTTCGCTAAGCGCAGCGATCCTGGATTTTTTTCCCTTTGTTCTACTATAAACGATTACGAGCGATCGACCTCTAAGATGGCGTGGTACTATACAATTAATAAGGTTTCAACTCTGGAACTTCTGAACAAAGCGGTTTTTTTTGCTTCACTTCTATTTTTATTATCTCCTTTCAACGGCACAAAAAATTCTGACTACATAGAGGCTATCATAATTCAGCCGGTGATTCACTAAAAATACTTCCGCCAACCCCGCAAATTTGTAGCCCGACAAGGACGTTCAGATTCGTGGCAATTGTACGGAACCATCTGAGTTGACCTTATTCGATGGTCGCCTCTTTCTATATATACGTTTGGACTGTCCGTACCCACTCAATATCACCCAAACATGATCCTGGATTTTTTTCCCTTTGCTCTACTATAGACGATTACGAGCGATCGGCCTCTCAAATGTCGTGGTAAAGGTTTCAACTCTGGAACTTCTGAAAAAAGCGTTTTTTTCGCTTCACTTCTATTTTTATTATCTCCTTTCAACGGCACAAAAAATTCTGACTACATAGAGGCTATCATAATTCAACCGGTGATTCACTAAAAATACTTCCGCGAACCCCGCAGATTTGTAGCCCGACAAGGACGTTCAGATTCGTGGCAATTGTACAGAACCATCGAAGTTGACCTTATTCGATGGTCGCCTCTTTCTATATATACGTTTGGACTGTCCGTACCCACTCAATATCACCCAAACATAATAATCCTTGAAACTTTAGTAGAAAAGCCCACTTTTACTGGCTATATTAAGTACCAGCCGTAGCTCCACTCAACGTAACACTAAGAAAGAGTTAGGCCCACGGTGTTTCTCAGTACACGCACAATTTTTACATGTACTTTCTAACCGGATGCGACCGATCATAGCCAACACAACCCGATCAACTTTACGGTTGCATACGAAGACCCTACTGTACCCGCCCCAATCACTATGCGATGGAACCGGCAGTGCAGCTCGTTTCGATTCAGACGGAGAAATAAAGACTTAACTATTATCCACGCCAGGACTTCTCATTCACCCCAGTCGTACATATGCTGTGACATTCCACCAGTAAAAGAGCTCTTGTACTACTGGCGGATGAGTGATTTCAAGGATAGCATTAATTGTCCGTGATGTCGAAACTTTCGTAAGCTAAAGGTTGATTCTGTGTTGTGTGAAGCTGTAACGGACCATCTTTTTCCCAACAACGACATTGGAAGAAAGACCGAAACCTCGAGACAATAGGACACTTTCCTTTTGCAGAATAGATAGCTGCGTGGCAAATGTACGTCAGTGAACCCTCGATCCATTCGAACCGGGCATCAAACTCATGCCTTCGTTGGAGCCCGGCATGAGACGACAGTCGAGAGCAGAGTAGATGTTTTGAGTTGCCGTGAGCTTGCAAGGTATATAATTTGGCCATTCGCGTTGATTCTACACTGAGCCATGGATACAGTTAGCACGGAGCACCTCTTCAGAGTTGCAGGCGTCTTGACTGCTACAGCAATAATACACAAAGTACATACCCCTCCCACTTCAGCGACCTCCGTGTTGGCCAAGAAGGCCCCCTTTACCACTGCAGGCGACAAGTTTTTCAGACATACCATCCCCTATTTTGGCATTCTAAAGGTCAGGATGTTGTTTGTTCGCGAGATCAATATCTAAGGATTGACAATTTAGGCTGCCGCTTGGGTCGTGGCAATCGCAGAAATCATTCTGATACTCTCTCCTTCCATCCTTGAGGGTACGACGATCCTAGGGACCGTTTCGGGAAGTCATGTCAGCCTTCGTGCGACGGCTTTCTCCAAAATTTCCTTGTTTCTTATCTTGATTGGTGGTTCCATACGATTTTGGTGCTATCGCATATTGGAGAAGTTCCACACCTTCCAGCTTTGCATTGTCGAGGGCCACAGACTAATCACTACTGGCCCGTATAGCGTTGTTCGCCATCCAAGCTATAGCACTGCTTACTTGGTTTATCCGGGGATGGCCTGCTGGTACCTCGCGCCTGGATCTATATTTGTCGAATTCGGGGGCTTGAATACCTTTGTCGGGAAGTGTATCTCTGCAATGTTCCTGACTTATGTTGTGGGAACTTGTGTCGCATTTTTCGGTAGGATCATAGAGGAAGATAGAATGTTGAAGGAGGAATTTGGAGCGGAGTGGGATCAATGGGCGAGGTTGGTACCGTGTGTCCTCTTTCCGGGGGTATATTAGGAAGGTATGCACAAGCGTTGTTCAATAACAAGATAGTCAGCTTTGGAAGAGGGCGCTGGCTTGAAACAGCCACATTTGCTATCCGTTGCAAAGCCATCGAAATAGACCTAACTGTACATTCACGCCTAAATTTTATATCTTCTTCGATCGGCCTTGCCTGCGGCACATCGACGTTTTGATGAAACAGCTGTAGGCCGAGCACCTTCTAGTTTGACCGCTCAACATAGCACCCTTGTAGGGGGCCCCAGGGAGGGAGCCCCAGTAATAAGTAGCAATGACCTACATAGCGGTAGCTCAACGGTCAATAAACTAGGAAGAAAAAAAAAGCACCCTTGGTATATGTCTTTTGGTGAAGCTTGGTGCATGCCGCTGATATGATATAAAAGGGGTAGAACGTGCATACGAAGCTCAGCAAATTGTAATCAGCACATAGTCTATCACATCCATTGAGTCGATATTTGAGAAAGTTTGTGTAAGCATTTTTTATAATTACCTACTCGAATTTTGTGCATGTTCGAATAGAAGAAGACAGAATGCAAGTACAATCACCATTCTCTATGGTCCGAAACGAACGAGCTGGATTATTAGCGGCCTACATATGCCGTCACTTTAGGGAACAATGTGACTCTTCCGCCATACTAGACCGCTTGAATAAGAAGCTAGAAATGGAAATGAGCACTGCAAAGCGCCATAAGTACGCAGTTCCGATCATTGATGTTCGCCCATGAGACCATTGGGGGCTGCTGAGGCATTCCGCAGGAGTTGCAATTTGTGCAATGATCACAGAAAAACGAGCTTCGCCTTCTCCTCGTCCTCTTGATCTAGACAATCAATTCTGAACATATCAACCCTATCAGCCGGTTGGCGAGAGGTTGCAATAGATTTTACTTCTGCTCCTAGCCTGTAACTGATCAAGCCAAAGCTCTTTGCAGCTTGTTGGGGAGCGGAGGCATTTCATGCAAGGTTGGTACATGTATTTGGATGTCGAACCTCTGCCCTTTGAGTCCTTTCGAAGGAGTTTAAGAGGAAGTAACCTACATCTTATATATGCTCAGCTAGTGATCCCAACGAAACATAGGTCAAATATTCGTCGCACGGCGTCACGGCGTATAGTGCAGCAGAAGTCCAGCTGACTCGCATCAGGAGGAGCCGCCTTAGAGAAAAGGGTCATTAACGTGAGTGTCTTGACATGGTAATGCCGGTCATCCTGAGCACTCAAGTGCGGAGGTTACTTATGGTGCAATGCCCTCGGAGTCCTGAAAAAGCCGGAAGTGTTACATAACATATGCCGATGATCTTAAATCCGTTAGACGATTTTGGAACCTTCTATAGCGGCAAGGTCAGGCCCGGTTTTATCACCGTCTGTCGCGGAAGTGATCTTGGCAACTCAATCAGGAGGTATATATCGAAAAAAATGGTGATCGATTATTATGATGTGATTTCGTGGGAATTGGCAAGCTCTGTGATGAGTACCAAAGCAAGTGTAAATCACGAAGAGGAGTACATGATGGTATACGAAAGATGGAATTGTTTGAAGGAGGGTGGACTTCAGAGGGTCCTAATAGCGAACAAAAGTAAAGAATGCATGGATACCTAAATGTTTGGCGAAGAACCGCATACACACTGACAAAAGTTTAAAGAGAAGGAAGAGCGTAGTTAGCCGGTGTAGGTGGCTCAATGCCCTCAGCGTTGCAAGCATCAATGAGACGGTGTCGTAGGTCATCGGTTTGGCGTTGTAAGACTGAATCGCAGGCGATCAGCTCTATGATAAACTTGGTGTAGTAGGATACTAACCAGGACAAGGCCAAAGGCGGGTCATCACCTCGACCGGGAAGAGGATTGATTTGGCAAGCATCAGGGCAGTCTTCAAGCTGCGATCGTAGTCATACAGGACAAGACAGCTGACGTGGTGTTGAGCTAGGAACCGTAGAAAGAAGAGTGTAAATGTACATGGATAGCTGGTTCGTGAACCAAGTGACTTGAAAGGGTCGGCGAGTCAACGGGTAGCCTTGAACATCTCCCATGTGGTTGACTGCGGACTTCACAACCCGAATCACACGTTCTTGATACCATACTAGCACAGAGATCAGAGAAGATAGGATGATAATGGTGGGACTTACACCATTCTTCCGCGTGTTGACGCTTAAATATAGGTGGACCACTGCCCAAGCCTTGTAAGCTGAGGAGGTGTTAAACTGCAAGAGTACGTACTCAACGAAGGAAGGCACCGACCTGCGCAACATCTGTGTTATTGTAATTTGTGTACTACCGACGAGTTAGTTTTGGTTGTGAAAACGGCCGTGAATCAAGACTTGCGATACATGAGATGATGAATCGAACGGGTGGCACTCACTTATGAATGTATTCGCGGCACATGTAAATCAGCGCCGTATCAATATTGCAGACATGGATATCCAGCGAGTCTTGGAGAGACTGCGCTTCGGCCCAGGCGTCGTATATAAGTTCCACCTTATCGTCGTTTGTGACTGCACTCGTACGCATGCGGTTTGTGAAGCTCCAGAGAAGCATACTACGGCAATAAAGGGCCCACACGGATTCCTTAGTCGAGGGAGATGTACTGCCTCGATAAGCGGGAGATACACGGTCAAGAACCTCACCTGGAAAGAGTATGGCGTACTATGAGATGATTCCAAAACAAGTCAGCTATAGGTTGTACGTAGGCGTTGAACAGCCTACATTTGAGGAATTGGTCAAGAAAAAATTATGTGGATCTCGGTTGAAAGCAACACATTGTGATACATAGTTACACATGAGACTAAGCGCGCTCCAGCAGAGACGGCGACACTCTTCGTCGCGCGTTTGACTGTCAGTCCAAGTTGGATCCCACGGGGGAATGTAAGACCATGACGAGAAGGGATCGGGTACTTGAAGGGCATCAGGTGGTACACATGTACACTTTCTATTAGAGGCGTCACTGGGAATAGGGTCTAAAAGGACCACAGGTACGCTGCCGGCAGGATAGTGCACGACGTCTGGATCATTAGCGTCGATGGTGGTTAGGCCTGTAGTCTGGATAAGGTGATCAACGACAATTAATGCATCCTCAATCCGGTCAGGGTTGTACATTGGGTGTGCTGATGTTTCGAAGAACGCAAGAATCTAGGGACAAAAACAGTGAGGGCTTGTAATATAAATCACATGCTTTGTGAGGCTTTACCAAGGCAGCTTCGGCGAGGGAAGCATCGATCCATCCGGACGCTATCGATTCATCTAAACACGTTTGAGCTGTGGCTCGGAGCCAAAGTGCCTTCTCGCGGCCAGGTGCCTTGAACTCTCGCTCACTCGACTTCATAAGCGTCGCCATGGCAAGTCCAGCATAAATAAATGCGGGTTGAATGGACAGTCTCAACTCGTCATCCAAGAGTGTCTTGATGAAATATTCGAGGTTCAGAAAGAAGAGCCAATAGCCTGTGTCCGTAAATCTGATTGTCGGTTGCATCGGATGTTAGCCTCTTTATATCGCAACATATTAAAAGACGGACAGGTACGTGAGGTCTTGCTGAATGTCCTTTAAACTAGGCTACATCAATATACAAGAAAAGTAAATCTCGAGCTATACTGACGGATAAGTAGGTAGGAAGTTGTTCCACCACAGCTTCTGGTCGTGCTTGACAGTCGGTGAAGCAGGCATTCGAAACTTATGGTGTTGTGTATGAGGCGACCTCATTATATTGACATCTAACGGACGTGGAAAGGATGATTTGACATATGGCCCTTGGTCAAACGCATATGTGAGGTGTTGACGGGGTATAGAAGATGGCTCATGCTAATCGATGTATAAGCAGAGATTCATCAGAGGACATGTGCGAGACAAACCCCTGCGGGAGACATCTCCTCAGCGGTGATCCTAAGATCAGCCGGGGAATCTGAATGATGCTGAAGCCGCTCTTGGACTCGAGGATCATGTAGTCGCTCGTGATGTCTCGACGAGTGTGGCCAGGGCCGATCACTTGCCATATTCTCCTTCACCTGTGAAGCAGATGGAGCAGTATCACGACTGGCGGATGAGCGATCTGTAGCGGTGCGTTTGCGCTTTGGGGCAGGAGGTTCAGGTCCGTCTGGAAGACGCCTTTTACATCTTCGGTGGCGTGTACCAGGATTCTTATCTGGACCCCGTCGTTTTGGAACCGGATCGTACTCGCATACGTTGGAACGTCGGACGCAATTGCTACAAACAGGCCTCGTTGAGTCGCAACGGATTTTTCGACTACGGCTGTGATAGACAAGCAGGGTAACGAAGCGCGCAATCCATTAGTATGCCGTTATAAGGCTTAATGAAAGAACATAATGAAGGTAGAACAGCGCGTACCATTGACGACAGGCTATGACAACTGTGGAAACTTCCCTTCGAGGCCCGCGTGAGCCACTTGCCACAGCGGCGATCGCAGAAAGTTCTCCGTGCTCGGATGACGATGACATGGGAGGTTCACGATCCCCATCCATTGTCACTACAGAGGAAATCCTGGCTTGTCTGGAATAGAAATGATCATGAGACTGTTCACCAGGTAACCGTCGTGTAGTCGGTGGAGGCGGGTCAGAGTACTCTAGCGATCCAGCACCATGCGCGGAAGGGTGACGAGGATTAGAAAGCGGCTGAGTAGTCAAGTCATGCAGAAATTGGTTACGAGATAAAGGAGCAACATTATAATAGTCTGCAAATGTGACATGTTGTGCGCTTGGACTTGAGGGATCTGAGGGTGTATCGAGGAGCGGAGGTTGTTGTACATCCAAAGGATTGCCGTAGTGGTACTGCGGCGCAACGATGATTCCGGCACGTTCAACCTCAGGATGATCTTGTCGATACCGGACTTTTTTGAAAGAAGTTTGTGAGAAAAATCATAGCGAGTAATTATCTTAAACGGCTGCGATAGCAACAACTTACAATTGTTGCCGTGCGGAGGAGAGAACGAAGTTCCGAAATGGTTAGGGGAATGTAGAGATGAGCCGCTTTCGCTCGACTGCGCCCCTGCATCGGGGTTCATTGCGTGTTGAAATGGAGAATAGACGTCTCCGTTATGACTGGCCACCATGGCAAGCCTGGAGACAGGCGAAAGAAAGACGGTATGACAAGGCTGACAGTGCCAGTCGTGAGGCCACGCGAGTTTGGGTGTAAGAAGGGGGTAAGTTCTCGTGCCCACGGTAGATTGCGAAAGGAATCCAGTGAGAATAACCTTATGCAACGATAACTGATTCGAAGATCAGAAGGTCACAAATTTGTGTTTTCTGACCTAGGACCAAAAAAAATGGAAGGGCTGAGCTCACACGAATGATTTTGGGATCCCTGAGCAATGATGGAGTTGATCTAAGTGGTCCTGTAAAGGTTAGCGGCAAATATATTTTCCAATCGCCGTTAGCTCAAATTGATCAGGTACGGTCTTATGCTGTCCTATGTCGGGGATGGATCAGAGAAGGTAAAAAATACATAAACTCCAGGTGCGTGCGCGATAATTACACTGTCAAATTCTCTATACCCATTCTGGTTGATAAGGGTTCTCAAAATTGGCCAACTTCAGCTCGATTTTCCCACAGACAAATCCAAAACACTGGAACCTGTACCTGGTCGTCATCCACGTGGGCGCAGCAGTGTTCCAGAGTGGGAACATACTCCAATATCTTCTAAGCTGTCCTGCCTGAACGCTTGAGCGCCTGAATTCGTACAGCATAGCCAGGCAGTTGGTCCAACCAGCAGTCGGTATATTATGATTCAATGAGCTGTCTAAAGTCTGCTTTGCATATCACGTCGTACATCTGTCAAACAAGCTCCTACCCCAGATATGCACCCTGAGTTAGTCACCAGCGTCTATGAGGTGTCGTTTCCATTTCGGAAAAACTCGTGGCAACAAGTTTCCTGTCAAGTAGGCCCTGCTCCCAATCACAAACTTGGCAAGTGTTTACCAGATTTTCGCGATACAGCTATCGTCTCTCGAATAGCTAATCACTTTCATTCGCGCCAATTATCCTGCTATTCGAAAGAAATTGCGGGCGTCCTCAGTGATTAAAGGGGAGCATTTGCTTCCCTGTGTTCACGATGCACGGCAAATTGCCGTTCGGGATTTAGCGTAATCGATTGACATCCGCTGCCCTTGATGGTATCGTGATCACGGGATAACCCTAGTGACTGGACACATCCTCAAATTTCGGAATCCTAATCTCAATGCATTGTATGCTCAATGTGCCTGACTTTCTATGCAAGACATCATAATGCTTTCTCCTTGTGCTTTGCAGATTTCCGGGCCAGGCGCAAATTTGGTGCCCGCTTTGCTCATTCAACATGACAGATTTGCGGGAAGTAGAATTCATATCCCCTTTAGTTGAAGTGGTCCCACCGGCCCCAACAGAATCATTGCGGACGGGGAGAACGAGAATCACACCCTTGCGGAGCAGACGGGTGACTAAGCGGACATCCTCCAACAATCACAGGCCTGAGATTCTATTCGACTGTCGCGATAGCGCACAAATGCAAGTCTGACAAGACCCCCAGGGGGCGTCGCCACGTTTCTCACTTGTAATCGCTTACCCTGACATACTCAATGATCAAAGCCCTCCCATTCACTGTACTCATGGTTAGTCGCATAAATAGTTGTCCCATTGGTCGCTGTACCGAAACAGATGGGAACTCCAATAGAAGGAGAAGAACCCTATAAGTCCGATGTCGCAGTTTAGCAGAATAGTTCGCCGCTGAGAAGCTATCTAGCTCCATAATGACCTTCGATAGGCCTTTTCATCAAGCGCTTACTGACTCTCACTACCTGTAAATCTGTCAACTGCCGCCTGGGGAGACCTATCGTAATAGCAACGAATCGAAACGGCGTCACAGTTACAAATTTGTGACAAGCTAAGTTTCCATACTCAAAGGCTAGTCGGAGGTTCTTTTGGGAACCTCATGATTCTGATCATGTTCTAGATTCACGAAATAAAATGGGTTTTGAAAGCAACATGCCGTAAGTCCGGCCCAAAACACTTGTTAAAGAATCTCAGATTGCCCTGGTATCTGAAGCTCAAGAGTGTGCAACAAGAGTCAAGTGACAAAAATGAACAACTATGATTTGGACATGTGACTAAGGGTAGCAATAATTACCGACTCTAGGGAGCTGTCGAGCAAAAAGCAAGGGTGTATGCAGGCCTGTGGCGTGCGCCGTCCAGTTGCCTCGAGTTAGATTTTGCCGAGCAAAGAGCCGACACTTCGTTCTGCACTCTTTCCTCATGATCAGTCCATTTTAGCAGACAAGGATTGCTTCAACTCCACGAGGCGTGCACTCACGCACATCTCTTTTTATTGCACGCCGCAGAGTCAGTTGACCTAATGGATGCACTCATACTTTGACGTTGTGTTTCCTTAGATTGATAAGCTTTAATTATCTCACAGGCTCACTGTAAGCGCTTACTTGTCGGATGCTTTTCACGACCATCCCATACTTCTTAATCCTTCCGAGCAGATCCTGTCTATAAGTTGGAGGTAAATTATCCCATACGACATCCTCACGGAACGTCACAACGATAAAGCTTGACCTCTTCGGGAATATAGCGCCAACCCCCCATCAGTCTTTCAATTGGAACACGATCTACGAATTTTTAATTACCAGACAATTGGGTTGCTCCTTAGCATGCTCCGGTCTATGAATGGATCGCATAACATAATTAATCTGAATTAATGGCTTTAGCGTCTTCTCAAGTTACAACGCGAACCCGGGAGTGCCGTACAACAGGCGGTTAAGTCATGGCCAATCGGAGTACAGGAGGCGTATGGAGACGCAACAGGGACCACCCTTAGCTGTAGCTCTCTACGAAGTTTCGTTTTTATTAGGAAGCGCATGAGCCATCGAAATACCGGTGATCATAAAATTAGCCCGCAACGGGGTCTTGGCGGCTACTACAGTGCGTCAAGAAACAATGAATTTTCCTCAGCTCGCGCACCGTCGTAAGTGTCATTCCAATGGACAGCGATTAGCTGGCGATCTGCTCCTGAGCGATTAGAAACATTGATAATGGTTGCTGAGCCCATGACAGCCCAGCCGCGCGGTCAGCTGATGCAGGATAGTGCATGATTTGGTTTTATCTTGCTTGGTCATCTCTGGTCCTCTTGGATGCGGAGTCATCTTAGGGTTGCTACCCGAGCTTGTGAGGCGATGCTACCCAGAGAGACTAAACATTTGGGCTTGAATAAGGAAGATGGCGAAAGCGCGAAAGATCACAGGTTAGACGCCCAGCATCCATCATCTGCTTCAGCTTCGACAAAAATACGCCTTTCCATTCTGGGAGTGGCGATGGTCGACGCCTTAGGGGGGCCAGCAGAGTTTCATAGGCGCTTTTCATTCCCGCTAGTGGTGACCATGGTCCCCAACCACAACTTTTCCCTACCAGCAGGTGTTTGGACCGATGATACTTCCATGACTCTTTGCCTTGCACGGTCATTGGCCACTTTTGGTTCGGAAATGGGACAGGCGGGTGGCTTTGATGAGGCCCATCAATTAGACGCATACATCGCGTGGTATGAAAAAGGCGTCTTGTCTGCTATCGGTCGTTGCTTTGACATCGGCAGTTCGACCCGGAGAGCCCTTACCATCTATGCCGCTTTGCGTGGAGAGGAGGTTGGACATGCGCTACACCGGATAGATCGTGAGCTGGGTGGAGAGGATTGTGCAGGAAACGGGAGTCTGATGCGTGTTATACCAATAGGCTTGGCATATTGGGCTGATGAGGCGGTCGCGAGGGATTGCGCGAGACGGAGCAGCACAACGACCCACCCAAACAAGATGTGTCAAGAAGCATGTGAAGTCTGGACAGTCATGGTTGTTCGAATAATGCAAGCATCTACAAGAGAGGGAGAGAAACTTACGAAGCTCGACTTGGTGAAGATTCTTGCAGAATTTCCTTACACGACGACTCCCTTGCGCAATGCGTTGGCACTTCCTTCAGGAATCGAGCCTCTTCCTTCTGCAACTCAAGATCACGAGAGTTATTATCGCGCTCATCATCCCATTCTGCGACTCATTGCAAGAATGCAGACTAAGGCAGGCGGAAACCGGGTAGCATTCCAGAAGACGATTCCTACTGTTGCTGACCTGCCATCTACTGGCTATGTCCTCCATACCTTTATTGCTGCACTCTATTGTTTTTTCGCTACGGAAAACTTTGAGGCGGGGGCTACCCTAGCTGTTAACCTTGGAAATGATGCTGATACCGTAGGAGCGGTTTATGCGGGTCTTGCGGGCGTTTGGTATGGCGAAGTGGCGGGGAGCAATGCCAACAGGTTTTGGACGGAGCGAGTTGAAGAGTGGAAATCCATGCTATTTCGCAGAGAATTAGTAGAAGAAGTTGCTGATGAGCTCGCGAGATTTTCAGCGAAACGGAATGCTGTAGATACTCAGTGAAAGCTTTACAACATGGATGTGATCTCGAGAGGTTAGTCCGAGGAGAGTTCGGCACAACTGTTTGGGAGATACGTTGCACAAGCCGCGCGAAGTGGCGCCGGTTCACGGTTCAAAGAGTTTACTCATCGGTAGAAAAGTAAAATTTAGGCGATGTATGTACAAGCAAGTACATTTGATTGACTCAGGACGTTGAGTATCTTCCGAGGCTTATCTAATCTAGCTGTTACGTACAACCTTCACGTTCCACCGTGGCTGCTTTCAACCGACTTTCACCAGCCTGTGGGCCTTGCAGCTGGAAACACAAACTTGCTATAGTCCAAAGTTCCCTTTAGGTTGCCTCCCTCGCTGATACAATTCTTGAAAACTACACCATGCGACGCGCGCAATTACAGCGGCAGATGTGCCAAAAATAGCTCTGCCAAAACTTTATGAGTGTATAGGCCTCGTCCCTCGGGCGTCCAGCATGGTCATGATGACCGAGCCATAAGACCCATTTGGATTTGGTCGTACAAACGATCTGCATAAATGCAACGCTATTTGCCCCTATAATGCACTTAATCCAGCGGCACCCATGCTCAGAAACGCCTGCTTGTTCAGTTTTATTGCGGCATCAGCGTTTGCTTCGTCGATCGACGTGAAAAGTAGCCTTAACTCTCTAGGCGTCGTTGCTTCTTTCCCCGGAGATGCGACATACGAATCCGCAAGCCTTCCATGTCGGTTACTTCCGTTTGTCATCGTGATTGGTACTGAAACACAAAAACTATAGTTAACCTACGTTTTTCTTTTCAACCTCTCGCCATTACCTTTCCGAAGACCGCAAAGGAAGTATCTGAGATAGTTAAAATAGGCGCTACGGCAAAGGTGCCTGTTGTCGCTCGGAGCGGAGGGGTACGTGGCAGGCCGAATGTATGGATTCCGAGCGAGATGATAAGTTTCTTCAGCATAGCTATATTGCAAACGGTCTTGGGGGACAAGATGGTGCCCTGGTGGTGGATCTCGCAAATCTTACCAAAATCACCATCAACAGCATCAAAAGGACAGCATTCATTGAGGGAGGAAACCGGCTTGGAGATATTGCAACTGCGTTGGGTAAAGAAGGCCGCGCTATACCTCATGGAAGTTGCCCATACGTTGGAATTGGAGGTCACGCCTGTAAGCCGCCCTTGCCCTTTACCCACAGACCTCATCTGATTTTCTTTAAAAGTATACGGCGGCTTCGGCTTTACGTCGCGGATGTGGGGCCTAACCCTAGATACAGTTGTGGCTGCTGATATCGTCCTCGCGAACGGTACTATCACGAGGGCTACGAATCAGATTCATCCCGATTTGTTTTGGGTGAGTTTGCAGATTACCATATCAGTCCTATACTCACGATGGGCAGGCAATACGCGGTTCAGGGGGTTCATTTGGAATCATCACTGCATTGGAATTCAAGACGTTCCCTTCCCCGCCAATCGGGACCATTTTCCAGTATAGTTGGGATGGTCTTAATACCACTACTGCGACCCGTATCATTTCAACCATCCAACGGTTTGTTCGAGTCAATAATCTTCCACCCCATTTTGGCGGGGAAATTAATCTTTTTCGAGGAGCTGCCGTTGGCAGTATATCCATATCACTTGCTGGCGGGTGGTATTCGCCTCTAGAGACCTTGAATGCCACCATAATTCCCTTGCTACGTCAATTGCCGTCCACTTCAAGAACGTCGTTCTTTACTGGTACCTACTTGGAGACGGCAGAGAACTTAGCAGGCGGGTCGCTTGATACCAAGTCAGCACCGGATGGCCACGATACTTTTTACACAAAATCTCTTCTAACACCGGAGGATGCGCCGATGACCGATGCTGCAATTCTTGCTTATACAACATATCTTGCAAACGAAGGTTTCTCCGCTGAAGTGGTACGCAATTTGAGTCACCTTAAGCGACAACTCGAGCGCATAACGACCTTTTTTTCTAGGGCTGGTTCATCCAAATGGAACTCTATGGCGGCAGAAATTCAGCCATTAATGCCGTGCGACCTGATGCGACTGCATTCGCGCATAGACAATCCATTTTTTCTATCCAATTCTACTCTTCTGCTCCCAGTAATGTCCCACCTTATCCTGAATCAGGTTACGTTTTCTTGGATGGTAGGTCGTTGATTCCTTTGCTTGCATGTTGATTACAAATAGAATTCTTCTCTCAGGTTTGGTGAAAAGCATCACTTCGGGTAGTCCTTCGCATTGGAATTACGGGTCGGTCAACACACCTTCGAATTGTACTGAGATGCTCATGTTGTTTTAGTGCATACCCAAACTATATTGACGATAGGCTTGAGGACTGTCAGTCTGCTCCTTATTATTGACACCTCGTCATAAATTGACGCAAAACTTCTCTTATCAGGGTGGCAGCGATATTACGGCACTCACTACAGTCGTTTACAAGCTTTAAAGGCGAAGTATGATCCATCCAACATCTTCGACTTCCCTACCTCTATCGAGTGATCGAAACGCGTATCCTGTTACAACCATTGATTTGTACTCGACCACATCGAGTATCATATTTTTGATCATTCATGGCATCGGAGAGGCAAATCAGCTGTTCATCGAAAACGGTTTACTTTAAACCCTGCTCAACGCGAACTCGAATCCAGTCGACGTATATTTTCAAATGTGTGATTTGGTATTCATCGACCGGTATCAAAAGCGTATACCTGGTCATGCTTAGAAGGCTGGCTAACACTATACCGAGCTTCTACATCAAAGCCCTGTTTTGAATTTGGCGTCGGGGTGCACAAACTAAAATCGCGGCTAGATCGTAAAGGGCCATTCATGATGATGATGTGAAATTGGAAGGTGATATACCTGTTCATAGCAAGATCGTTCTGTCATGCTGCTAGTCTTAATACGGTAGTCCGTTTGAGGAGGAGCAAGTATTCCATCAGAGCCTTCTTAGCGCTTATGGACAGTAATGTATCCATTCACTTTAAGATAAAAAACACTGCACCGTGTGTGGTTCAACTCATCTGTCTCCGGCTCGTATCACCTGATGATCCCGATTAAACCCGCTTGAACCAAATTTCTGCACCTCTTTTTCCTGACCCGTCTGGCGAGGTAGCATCGGGACCTTCCATTCCCCAAATTCCGCCCCTGAAAGCTAGCCCCTCTTCTTCTCCGTTTCTGTCTACTACCCATTCGACCTCAAATCGCTCATCTAAACCGATCATGACGCCTTCCTTATCCTCCTCATTGATAGATACTACGTGATCCCCATGATCCTGGCCTTGGTTACCCCATATAACGCTCACATTGAACCATGGTCCACTCCAATGCATCAGCCGGAGATGAGTAGCGAAGGTACGATGAAAAGGTATAACAACAGTCGGGATCTGTTTGAACGAGGTATGCTTCAAAAGAAGCTGTGTTGCTGGATGAGACAAAAATGCCGAGCAAGCTGACGTTCGATCTTCGCTTTCTGAATCTACCGACAGTGCTCGTTGCCAGTTGTGAACTGTGTCGGATGATGTATGGTTGACTGGAAGAGCATAAAAATCTTCAGGGACGTAGCACGGTCTTAAAATACCATATGTCGGGTGGGAGAATGTGTAGTTCTGTAGGGTGTACGGAGGTTTGGGTGCGGACTCTGGTTTCTCTGGGCGCGGGAGGGCAGCGCGACGCTTTTCTTCAAAAAAGGTTTCAGTCTCATTTACATATCTGCAAAATGATGATGACTCAAGTGCGAGATTGGGTGGAAAAACAAACCTGCCTTGCATACCAATTAATTTCAGGGAGCCGCAATAAATCGTCTATGATGCGCCATTTCACGCTTTCGAGCACAACACCACCGTCCGCATCATTCGAGAAGACTGCTATGCCCAGACCAGTAGCATTTGGAAAGCGAGGAATTTTGCCCCCTGCGCAACGATGTGTGAATGACGTGGTACGATGTCAGGGAAGGTTTCACCTAAATTGGGAAAACGCGCTATTTGACTTTTGAACCCTGGATTATTGCCGCCATGCTCAATGATTTCGTAGCCTCGGTAAGAGTAACGCCATTGGCCAGGACCATATACTTTGGGCGACTGCGTGCGAGGAAAGAAAGATTAGCTACATACCAATACAAAGTAAAGATTATCGATGGCTAGCTCACAAGCTCAGGGTATGGGGCTTTGCCATTCGATACAGTGACACCAGTTTCAAGGCGATTTAGAACAGGCGGTGGGATGAGAGTCTCGTTGGTATAGGGTATGACTCCTCCATTAAGAAGGGTAGATAGCCAAGGTACCTAACAATGATCGGTAAGACATTAAGATGATCCAATAGACTCAAGTACCATATCCCGAACGGAAGTTAAAACGCCACCAGCACCAGCCCAGATACGTTCCTCGCCTGGCTTTTGGAAATATGGTTTCGTTGGGCGCAGTGTTCCTGTTTCGTTCGCATAGAAGTCTCGTAGAGAGTATTGGTGCCCGTGCGCCAGTGCTGGCACTTCCTTCATTTGTCTGCCTGCAACATCCCAATCCAGAAGTTCACGACGAATCGGATATTTCCTTCTCAAGGCATCGGCCACGCTATAGGTAGTTGCATTCATGCCGAGTGGCTTTAATATGCGCTCCGTGACGAAAGACTCGAAAGAGATGTTGAGCAAACGCATGGGAAGGTGCGAAAGGGTTTCGTACATCATATTGTTATACTGAAAGGTGCTGCGGAAGGGCGCCGAAGAGCGTAAGTAGCGAAGATTTGAAATCTACGAAGGTCTCAGACCATGGAGTTTAATTCAGGATTGATACATAGACATACCATCTCAGGAACGCCGCCTTCTAATGGAGCCCCAGCAAAATCGTGTCTTGGCATGCCAGTGCGGTGAACTAAGAGATCAAGAATTGTGGCTTCTTGGCTAGCAATTGTGTTCATGAGCCTCCATTCCGGAATGATAGACGCGACTTTGGTCGTCCAATCAATGTTGAAGGAGCTATCAGAGACAAGGAGGCCAACAGAAAGCGCGAGAAAAAGTTTGCTGTTGGAAGCAATAGCAAATAACGTGTCGGGCGTGACAGGAACTGGAGGAGACGATGTCCGAGCCTGACCGACACCAAGCAGTTGGTGACGGAAGCCAGTGGGGTCTGAAGGATCTTTGAGAACAAGGGCAATAGCGAGCCCTGGCGAAGAGTGAAGAGAGAGTAGGGAATGAATGTACGACTCTACATGAGGTGAAATGAGCTGCTGAGGCTGAGCTTGAGCTTGAGCAATTAATGGTTCTTGCTGGTAATGGAGAACAGCAGCAGCCGTTGTTGCAAGTGCAAGCCAGATAGCTAATATGGTTAGCATGAGTGTAACGATCAAAGAGATCAAATTGATCAAATATTTGTGACGAACACGATTACCCCGGAAGCAAAACCGCCCCACATTCGTCAATCAGGGTCTGATGATACCAATATGTTGGCGATTGGAAGTGGCAGTCGGGGCTTTCACATTGCACAATAACCACGCTAAACCTTTGGGATTGATCGCGTGATACCAGATAAGGCCCGGATTTTGCAAGTGAGTATAAGTATCGAAGCGCCATCTCTTCTATTAGATGGCTAGATCATCTGCCTCCTAACCTTCTATTATTTGGCATCATAGAATTTCGGATTGCAGCCCGACTCGGAGATGATGCCTACAAGTCTTATTGTTGTCCAACAGATCAGTTTTAGATACAACTTTCGCTGGGCCCAGCCATCATAGACAGTAATAGCGATTTGTGATTGTTTCACACCAATAAACTGGACCAAGTAGACCGAAGACCGGACCTCCAATCACAAGCAGCATATTCGAGGTCAACCTTTTTGGGCAAGTCAGATTCGCTCATTGCTTGCAAACGGACTGCAGAGAGCATCGCCTGTTTCTCGTAACCGCGACAAACTTGCTGGTCGGATGATCATCTAGTCAATTATCCAGTTGTACAGTATATATAGAATAAGTCCCGTCGCTACGAGCGATTTCCAGTCTTAATTCGTTGCCAAATGATCCCATGTTCAAATTTCACCACCTCCCGCCCGCACACTCGTCATTCTTGACAAGTTTCAACTCCTCCTACTCCTCTGGAGTGGCGTTGATAAAGATCATCATGTGCTACATATGATCATAGGATTTCATAGCACATAGGCACCTGACTACGGTGATCCATTGAGTGTGGGGACGATCGAATCGGCCCGCATAGGCCTACACTTCAAAAAAGATGTCAGTGATGAAACGTTATTTCTTGTAACACGGTGGCATTGCCGAGTTGCACGTTCGGCGTGGTATCCAAGTCATAACTCAAAGCCACCGGGGAGGAGTTATCAGAGATATATTAATTAGTACAGGGAGGGAATATATCGATAAAGATGACCACTGACGACAAACGAAAAATGCAAGATAACATAAGCAAGATCCACGTCAATGAGGAAGAAACAGTATCGCTGGGCGAGGTGAAAATTATACTCGGGAGTAGGGCCAGGTGAACCGCAGCAGCCAAATGCGAAATAAAAAAAAATCCATCAAGACGAGTAGAAGAATAGACGGTAAAGGAAGGAATAAGATGCAGGATATGGAGGCTTGAAGGTAAAGAGCGGGCGTGATCAACCATGTGTGGGGACATTAGTGAGGCATGATGACAAGAACGTAACGATGAGAGAAGAGTTCATTTATAGTAGACCGCATTCTCGCAAGTGTAGTTGCAGCAAAATATCTTGTATGGCGCTCAACACGACTGTTAGGTAAACCATTAGCGAGTATAAAGAGCGACGGAATGATGCCATACATTTGATCTGTTGGGTGTCAGTGGCGCAGGTATAGTGCGCGTAGATTTGCTTCGTCGCAGCACTTTGGTTAAGAGAAACAAATCTAAGAAAAGAGAAGTTAGAAAGATCAAGACGGATACACAGTCAAAAGGTAATGGCGATCGAATATCATAGACCGACATCGTAAAAAGAGGTTCAGAAAGGTAAATTTGAGGGGTTGTCTTACCGGTGCAAAAGATATTCACATGCCGCATCATAATTTTCTCCGCCGATATAGTCGGGGAAGTAATCCGCCAGCGGCGAGCGCGGCAGTTTTTCAGCAAAAAGATCAATTTTGTTAAGGAAAAGAATCTGTGAAGGAGCCTTCAGCACGTCTACAGGGAGGGATAGATGCGGGCTGGGCCTACGATAGAGGTTTTGACAAACCAGCGAGAATTGCATATTGAGTCGAAGAGTGTAAGCGCCTCTTGCATGCGGTTCTAAATGGCAGTGAGTATAGTTAGGGCTATGAAAGAGTACGATTCAACGTACGACGCTCTCATCTTCATATAGCATCTGATCATACTCGCTCAAACTGACAAGGAAAACGAGCGCAGTCACGTTCTCAAAACAGTGAATCCACTTCTTCCGCTCACTGCGCTGTCCTCCAACATCGAAAAGCCTGTATGTGAGTTCCCCAACTTTGAAAGTTGTCTCGGTGATTCCGGTTGTCTTGACGCGGGAACGCAGAATGTCTTGATCGGTAGGCATATAATTGGGTGCGGCCATACGATCTATGACATTGAAGTAGTACACAGCGCTGTCATTGAGCTGGAACTCCCGAGAGCGCCTGACTGCTTCCTTGATGGCAGGGTCGCGCCAAAGGGCGCGGATGGCGTCGGCAACATCTCGTGGCATAACGTCGGCCTCGATTTGAGGAGGTAATGAGAGGATGGTGACCCTACGGGCGTCATTACCAGGGTTGATGGAAATCTCGAGTAGAGGCAAAGCCTCAAGAATGGCACTGTTCGGGTTTGAATTGCTGGAGATATGCGATATGGGTGGCTTACTGACCGCATGGATTGAATGGTATTGGAAAATATGATTTCCTTGTATGACTCCCGCTCAGACTCGTTATAGCCGCCGTTATGAATTAGCTTCATTTGCTTCAAAACGGTTGACTGTTGAAGTTAATATGGAGTCTCCTTTAGAACCGCTGGTAAACGCACCTTTCCAGACTCTCCAGCTCCCAAAAGCAACATCTTTATTTCATTTTTAGCCATCATCCGATCCCGCTTAAGCTGGCTCTCTATTTCGTCGTTGCCTAGCGCGGTTGTTAGGGAGAAAAGTGAAGAAGAGGCTGACATAGTGAACTTACGAGCTTTAGCTTCATCGTCAATTCCTGTAGACTGAACGCAACCCATTTTTTACAGCAGCGAGAAGAGGGTGGAAAAAGCTGAAGTCGTCAAAAGAGCGGAAGGAAGAGCAAAATCAAACGGGGTCCGCCAAGGTCTCATCAGGAAACAGTCACAAATAATATGACTAAGCATACCCGTCAATCCCTTGGGTCTTTAATCTTCTTTGCGTTGTCTGGCACCTGCCACGCCGTTGCTCAAGCCAATTTACGACGAATACATTGCTGCTCGGCTCGAGACGCCCGATAAGTCTCTTATGCTCTCTGTTTGCTGCAAATGTATACCTCGCATCGCAGAGCTGGCCGACTATCCCTTGACAGCTGACAATCATCGCCATAGCAGATCACTGTCTCGTCAACTGTTTTCCCCTTTTTTACCTGCAATCTTCGTCTTTGCCCGCATGCTTTTGACAGATGTTTGGGCCTGTCTTTCCGGCAATCTCACTGAACAATCAGGATGATCACCGGCGGTCGGGGAACACTGAAATATCGTGGGACCCGAAAAGGCATCCGTGCTCTCACTTACCATTTGCTGACCTTTGATATTTCACATCGCATTAACCCCCACTGCATCATAGGAAACCTTAAGAATATACACGACGGAATAACAAAATACATCCACTATTCAGAGCGAGGCGACAAAAACGGGGCTAAGGGCTCCGGGCTGGCAGGGGCGTTGAGATGCCCGTTGCTGTGGCCATTCGCACATTCAGTTTCACTGAGATTGAAAAATCCTACTATTGCTCTCGTGTTTCTATCGTCGTCGGAACTTATGATCCACCGCCTCCTGTCCCAGAGATGGGTCTCAGTCACTAGCTGGAGCCTCCTTGGCCAATCATTGTGCCGGGGTGACGCGGGATGGGGAAAGGAGATTCTGGTCCTGGGGAAGAGCAGTAGTCGAGCGTGAATCATTTATTCCACCTCCCCCACACGCGATGTGGTCTTTTTTTTTTTTTGGTACGGGAGCGACCTCGCGTCAAAGACCCCTACTGGTGGTGCCTTTGGATGCTCTTGCTTCTCCGCCTCATCTTCACGCCGTTATCTTTCATCTTCAGTGGCCGTACTCCAAAGCCTTGGACTTGATTCACTAATGATCTTAAACACAGTCTCAACGCGAGCGGAACGTGAATTGGAAGATCCTCCAGCCTTATGAGTATCCACCGCCCTCTCGGGGATGTCGAGGTCGTCAACAACGTCCATCAAAATGAAAATATTAGCAAGGTGCTGGTGATGAAAGATCCGGCCCCAGCGTCCCGCTGAGCGCAGTGCCAGCAAATGGTCACACATTACTAGGTAGAGCAGCATGAACTCATAACTTCCAATCATTTCGTCATTTTATGTAGATGGCGGAGCCCGCTGGGGGCATAGAGCAGGATATTTGGTTCAGTCTCGGACCGCTTTTGTGTGAGTGTTCCCTCTACACTTCAGGAGCGACACCGGTTTGTTTAGTACCATTCATTACTCGTAGGTTGCAGTAAAGAACATGACGCGGTAGGAACGTAGAGGGAGGATCGCCATGGTCATTGTGTCAACGCTATGATTTTACGAGTGTAGAAGGCGACAATGTTATATTTATGCATGTACGAACAACCCTGCAAGTGAGCACATATGTACTCACTCCATTACATTGTCTCACCGTTTACGAACAGAACCTCAGCCAAACCATAACATGAATTCTCAAAGCATACCCCTCTCTCAATACCTTCACCGATTCCTCCGCTGCTTTAACAGCTGCATCCGAATTCTTTGACGGAAAATACCCAGAACCTGTCTTCGCATGCGCGAGGTGTTTCGCGGGGATGAAGGAGCGCGATTCGGTCGAGGGAATAGAGGTGGGGTGTTGGGTTTTGATCAGATCTGGACTACATTGCTGCCATAGTACAAGAGCTACGTAGCCCCTATTGTCATCTTTTGTAGTGCCAATGCTGTAACCAGCTCAAGAACCTCGATGCACTTAAACGATGAGATTCCACACAAACAAGATCTCCGAGCTCCCTCAGCTCTGCCGAGACGCCTGCAGCTGTACATGTCTTAATCAGATACCCAACAGCCCAGATGTCAACTTCAGCTCCATGGCCATCTCGGAAATAGCTGGTGAATGGGTCGACCTCGCAAAGAACGGCTCGGCCCTTGTGGGAGGTAAGGCAGAATCTTCCCAGTCAATCAGGAACCATTTCAAGCGATCATGGATTTCACGGATGACATTGTTCCATCGAATATCACGATGATAGATGAGTACCTTGTAAGCGGCCTGACGACTGTAATGGTGAATATCATGATGCCCTACCACCGGCAATTCCAAAACGCAGATAATACACACCAGGAATTCTTTCTCGACTAGAAGCCGTTCTGAAAGTCCACGCGGGTCGAGATGTACGACGTTCTTTTCTGACCAGACCAGACTATCGGTAGGGGGTATGTGTTCCTTCACAAATGCCTCAGACGCGTTCGACCTTTGCTTCAGCATCATCGCAGGTGTAGGTCTTTACTATGAGCGAACTCGTGATTTCCACGGTGGAGTTTATTCTGTGATTATGTTTATCCAAGTAGCCGCTATCCACAGAGCCAGGAACTCACCTTTCATACACTCTGAAATCGTTGACTGGAATCCGCACAAGCCCAGCCAGCTTCTGAATGATTCCGGAGAGATTGATGAAGTGACGTATGTTGGTCATCCAGCCCTTCCTGGAACGTAGATCAACGGTTGTTATATCTTGTACTGTAGATGGCTTTGCCTCTGGTTTTTAATGGCAACCAGGGTCATTGCAGACCCCCTGCAGGAATAGCCTATGAGCCTATTTCAGATAAAAGGTAACGTGAAGGCGACATGCCTACCAAGCATATAAGGAGCGTCGTGATAAACCCAATTAAGTTTGTTCACAAGCTCAGCTTTAGGATCGTCTGGATATTGGGTGCCTTCTCCTCGCCTCGGAACGGGTATATTGTATCGAGAAGGAAACCGAAATCTGGGCGCGGATTGCGCGTCAATGTATGTTCATTGCGGTTACGAATGGCTTTCCCAGTTGGTATCAGTAATTCGAGAGGTACACGTATGTTGCTATCCCAAAAGTGATGCCATGAATTCTCTGTACCCGTCTCATGAGGCGGAGCTGAAGAAACAGCAACATATAAACGAACTAGATTTGGTTCATTAGCACCGATCTTGAATACGGTGTCGATATCATTTCTACCGCATATGTCGGGTAAGAAATCAGAGACAAGACTGTCATAGAAGTCATCCGTGATGGGAGTTTTTGCAGAATCCGGCAGAGGCTCTTCAACAACGCCGGAAAGCGCATCTGGATGGGGAATCGGATCATTGAATCGAGTGGTCCTCCAAGCGTCAAAGACCTTACTTCTACCAACTTATATGCTTATAAGATTAGTATTCGAGTAGCGGTTAAAGTTTGTGAGCTCACCTTGGCGTGGTGTTAAAGTGCCAATTCCTTGTTTTTCTAGCTCTTGTTTGTCGGCTACACTTATTAATAAGCCGGTAGTATTAGATTGGGAAGAGATCGCTGAAACGCACTTGGTACTTGCACGAGCACCATGTCATGCCTCGAGAGACCGATGATTGCTACCTTCTCCGCAGCGTCCAGCTGAACAATCTCCTTCTCGTTCTCAAAGCTGATTTGGCCAATTTCAAGTTCCAGGCCTTTATCATTAGCGGTTTCAAGTGTTTCCACACCGAGAGGGAATAGGCAAGCGACGTGATTAAGAGCAGGGGCCTTCTCTTCCTTGACCTTCTCCTTCAAGTCTGCGACATCATCCTCATTGTTGAGTATGATCTTGAAAGGGGACCCATATGGGCTTCTGGTTGCAATGAACGGCAAGACACCAAGCTACTCTAGTCATGGTGGCGGTGACGATATCACAAGAGCACAAGAGGAATAAGAGCGAATCAGCGAGTTGAGCACAGCACGTGACTTGCGGAGCATTCTGAATTCGAGTATCGTGATTCGTTGAACGAGCTAGCCTCTACAGCAAGATAATTCTTGACAACATAGTCCACGTACTTCACGTTTCCCTCCGAGTTGTCCAACCTTCAACAACGAACAGCAGCGCTCCTCTTTCTATTCAGCGATAAAAGCCATAGCCTCCCAGCTGTTAACATTATGGATCAATATGAGCTGTCAGGGCTTGAACCTTTTCAAGAGCATCTACAGTGCTGTGTTTCAATTCAATTCAGTACAATACAGTACAATAAGTATTCAGAGTGACGAAACGAGCAGCAAACGACAGGTGGTTGGGAGCTTGGTTACTGCTGTGCTCACATAGTTCAGGTCATCTTCATCCGTCTCTCCACCATCAGACGCCACCACCCCGACTACCTTGGAAGACTTGAAACGGCTTGAAAAAAACAGAAGAGACGATGAGATGGGGGCGAGGTGTCAAGCAATGACAGCCGAGACTTACATTGGAAGGCCCAGCAGTGGCAGCGTTGAGGGCCTGCAGAGGGTTCGTTGACTTTATTAAAGCTACTGCATCCATTGAAATAGGCAATACCTGGATGATGGCTGTAATCCGAGCGTTCCCGCGCTGATGGAAGCGGATAGGTTAGTTTTCTCGAACTGGATGCCACAGAAAATACTCGCGGACCTTGTTTGCCTCACGTTGGACACTCTTGGGCACGGCAGTGGTGGTTTCGAATAACTGGGGGTGCGAGGCAGAGGTGGCGGTCATGTAATTGTGCGAAAAATACGAAATTGGGAGGTTAAAACATAAG
>JABCKL010016756.1:0-67240 GCA_018851305.1 Calocybe cyanea
GGGAAAGTGTGTTATGTTCACCATAGCTGCCGTCGGGTAGGTGGCGTTTAGTAACCTGTTAGACAGCTGGATCACTGACTGAACGGAAACTTGAATCTAAATAACGTAGATTGGGATACGAAGGCTTGATTTTCGGGAGATGCCCGATACTCGAATGGTAGATTCTGATGGCTGCCGTATCCTGAGAACCACCAGCAAGTCACATCCCTAGAATGAAGAGATGGAGATTTAAACGAACCTACATGAAGGGATTCCTTAATCACACTAGTAAAGCATCAGCAACATGAACTGAGAAGGCAACGAGCAGAACGGTACATATAAGTTACATACTCTCATTGGCATAACTCACTTCGCACGTCTTCCTTCCAGATATACTATGCGTCAAAGGATTTAAACGTCTTTGCGGTCCTTAGCTTCGTAAAGGTGCCTATGTTCTTCATTGCGTATCTACTAAAGCTAAACGGTATGAGGAGAGCCATGGGTATGTTTGGGCCCCAAGGATACATCATTTTAATAGCCACATCCAACTTTGTGTTGATGGCTAGAGTGAAACCTGCCAGTCCGCTCTGGCGAAAGAGGTGTGCTGTTGTGGTTCTGACCAAACTATCATATGAAGCAGAAACATGGTGTCTGTCCAGGCTCCTGGACCTAAACCTGCCGTATGCTCACCTTTTTCCGACGAGGGACCAAGCAAACAAAGTTCCCGTGAACTGAGTGGATGGTTGAGGAGTCTGGTGTCTGTATGGAGCAAATTTCATCCCATGGACCACAACCGGAAAAGAGATGAAAACTGGAGTAAGCTACGTTCTACTTCTATGTTAGGGTCGAATTCAGAGCAGATTAGAAAAGGGGAGCACTTAAGCTTCTTATACTCAAGCCGAGGAGGTTGCAACGATCGAAAATTGGGCAGCTTCACTCGCAAAAAGATGGACAAATGACCAATAGAGATCCAGAGGATAGGTGCATATACACAGGAAACAATTCTTGTTTTGATAAACGATAGTAGCGGAAAGAAATTAAATGACCTGCTCTCATCGATTAGGAGGTTGTTTGATAGGCGTGATACAGTACTTACCTTCGATAAATATTGATCTGCAACACCACCCTGTCACACTTTACACTGGTTGGAATCATATCGGATAGCGGTATATTGGATTGGAGTGCAGGGTCAAAAATAATTCCTTAAATGTTACAAGTCTTCATATCGAGGAAGCGAGGCCCTATCCGCGACACGATCATAGATGTTATCATTAGGCAATCCGGTTCTTAAGCGCTCTGCATCCTTTCTAGTGACTACCATCAACTGTGGTGCATCTGCTCCCCGGTGAGCAAGCCCTTGGTTGAGTTGCTCTGCGAGTTCCCGTAGTCTTATCATCGAGATATCCGTTTCGTTCGCATGTGTTACGCTAAAGCTTGATGTTCTTCCATGAACTTGACCTCTGCCAGTACTCTCCGAGGGAATCATTTTCCGATCGTGATACGGTTCAGAACGTCCATGATTGCTTTCAGCGTGTAAAACGAAAGGTCGCAGGTCACCGTTGGGTCGAGATCGGGTGGGCGGCGCTGATAACGACATTGGTGTGGGAAAAGAATGGTGAGCATAATGATACATACTTTCATTAGTGGAGGAGTTAGATGTGGTAGTTAAACTTCCAGCATGCTTCCGTTTTCGGACGTACACAGCGCAGCCGCATGTTACGCAAAAGAACAGTATGCCACCTATCGTGCCACCTACAATTGCAGCAACGGGGTCCTTGTGTCGAGCGCCACCAGCATTTGTAGGATTCGTTTCAGAGCTGATGGAAAAATTGGGCGCATCAGTGTCAGACGAGGTCGCGCTCTGGCTTGCTCCGAGAAAAGTGATGTTCGGCTGCGCAAGTATTTGACTAGCAGACGATACTGTAGATGATGACTGGCCAACTTGAATTCTATCGTCCGTTTCAATGCTGCTGTGACCAATGTTTGCATAGGTGGCTTGGATAGTTGTAGTGGAAACCGAAGAAACCTCAACAAAGGAGGTATAAAAAGAGGTAGGGGTAGGAGCAGGGGTATTGCCTGAGGTTGTGGAGCTAACAGAAGTCAAACAACTGGTATTCGCTACACGAATTTAATGATACGTGCTTGATTTGAAGGAAAGACTCACAGCCAGATGCAATGGTTGAAGAATAGGATTGGTCAGTGGCACCTGTGCTGTCACGTATGGCAAAAATAACAGAGGTGCCTGATATAGATCCATAGTAGAATGACAAATACTAAATTCAAAATGGTGTAGAACCTACCAGCCGGAAATTTTGGGGTCCAGGTGAGATCGAGACCAGAAAGCCCATCAAATTTTTCTAATGCTGGGGCTGAAGGTTGTTTACCAGGGAGGATACTGTTGAGTAATGGAATGTATATTAAGCGTCGAAGATGCGTGAAAACCATGTGACTTACCTCTAGACGTTGTAAGGATAGGGACAGAATCGTTAAATGCCAGATCCATTCGATAGGAAATCTGACAGACAGACCAAGTAGTAAGGAGCTACTCATGCATTATTCAACGTCCATAATTTGAGTACAGACATGACATACACTGTCCCCCACGCCATCTTATGAGTATGGCACGGCAAACAACAAGAAGTTGTTTTCTAGGTAACGTCATTTCGTTTCGAGGTAAGGCAAATGGAATGCGCAAGCAGCAAAGCTCACGATGTGTCTAGTTCTAATGGAGACAGCTTTGGTAAAATTTGAGCAAATGTACAAGTGGCACCAATGACAAGATATACGAGGAGCTGCATTGTCGCGCTCACCAGGCGGAGGATGGGGGTGGAAGTACTAAGCACGCAAAAACTATCGAGTTATGTCCTACTCATCACACCAGGTAAACCTAGCAGCCGTAATCTTAGGCTTTGTTCATCAAAGATGTAAGGTGCGAGGGCAAGAATGATCATCATGATTATGCCTGTCAAATTTCTTGACTCTTGATCTGCGGCTTAGATAGTACAGTCAATTAATGACTGGCACGGGAACTTTGCTTCAATGGGGAACGATTAGCTCTGCTTCATGTTTGAACAGTCATGGGAAACCTTGGAACGAGGCTGTTCATTCTAGGTGGCGTGTTGAGATACAAAGACTTCTGGCATTGATATCGAATGCGGTGCATCTACGCTCTAAGCAGCTGATTCATTGACAGAACTTTCAGGGCATAGATAGTCCCAAGGGAAGATCACTAGCACTTGACCCCCCTCAAAGGACTGAAAGTCGAAAAGCATTGAGTCTACTTGATGAGGTACCGACGAAGTATCAGCGGCACGGGCCCGGGTCACGAAAGCGATGAACAAAACGTACTTCTTGGCACCACTCGCTTTGAAGAGTCTTCATTTCCCAGATATATGCGTGATAGACTTGAGTATTTCTTGTAGCTGTGAGTTGGTGCTAAACTCCATAGGTAGCCATGCTCTTCTCTGGGTATTTACTAAAGCTTAAACTTGTTTGGACTCATAAACGAACTGAAAAAATGTATGAATGGCTCCAGGAAAACGCATGTGAAGATCCACGCCCGCTCTCGGACTGATGGCTTAAATGATATCCGCTCAAATGATAGCCCACTCTAGCAAAAAGATGTAAGTACTGGTGTAGTCGAATTATTACATAGAGCGGAGACGTAGTACAGATGCCATCACGGTCCCATATTCATCCCACAAACGCAAGTGACAATAAAGGCGAGCTACACTCCGTATAGGGTCAAATTCACAGAAGATCAAAAAATAAGGACTTTCTTGCTCACTAAGGCTGATAGTCTCACAATTGATTGTAAAATCCCGGCAATCGAAAGGTCAGCTTCACTAGCAGAAGATGAACAGATAACCAATAGAAATTTAGAGAACACGTGCTTATACACAGAGGATGACAACGACGTCGATGATAAGAACCAGTGTAAATTATAACGGGTCATGGAGGATTGGAATGCAGGGTCAAAAATAATTCCTCACATGGTACAGGTCTTCATATCGAGGAAGTGAGACTCTATCCGTAACACGATCATCGATGTTATAATTAGGCAAGCCGGTTCTTAAGTGCTCTGCATCCTTTCCGGTAATTACCATCAACTGTGGTGCATCTGCTCCTCGGTGAGCGAGCCCCTGGTTGAGTTGCTCAGCGAGTTCTTGTAGTCTGGTTATCGCAATATCCGTTTCGTTTGGGTGCGCCACACTGTAGCTTGATGTTCTTCCATGCGCTTGGCCTCTATCAGTACTCTCCGAAGGGGCCATTTTCCGATCGTGGTACGGTTTAGAACGCCCGTTGTTGCTTCGAGAGTGTAGAACAAAGGGTTGCAGGTCATCGTTTGGCGGGGATCGCATTGGTAACGCGGGCGAGACAGAAGAGGCTGATGATAATAATGTATATCAGCAACGCTTGGCTATATCCATGCAGAATGAAAGTAATTACCAGTATGATGCGTACTTGGATTAACGGAGGGGTGAGACGGAGTGGGTGGACCCCTAGCACGCCTCCGTTTTCGGACGTACCATACGCAGCCGAATAATAGGAAAAACAGTATACCACCGATTATGCTACCTACAATTGCAGCAACGGGCGCTTTATGTCGAGCGCCACCTGCATTTGTAGGACTCGCTTCGGAGCTGGTGGCAAAGGTGGGTGCGTCACTGCCAGATGAGGTCGCACTCAGGCTTGCTCCGAGAGAAGTGATGTTCGGCTGCGCAAGTATTGGGCTCGCAAACGATTCTGTAGACGATGACTGGCTGGTTCTATCGCCCGTTTCAGAGGTGGTGTGATCAATGTTTGTATAACCGGCCCGTGTAGTGGCAGTGGAGACCGAAGGAACCCCACTAAAGGTAGGAATGGGGGTATTGCCTGGGGCTGTGGGGCTAGCGGGGCTCAAACAAGAGGTATCCGCTACATAGATTTAATGATACGTGCTTGGTTTTAAGTAGTAACTCACAGCCAGACACAATGGTAAAAGGAGAGGATTGGGCAGTATCACCTGTGCTGTCACGTATGGCAAGAATAAGAGAAGTGCCTAATGTAAGTTCGTGAGAGGATAGCAACTAACGAAAACAGGGCTTCAAAATGATGTAGGACCTACCCGCCGCGAATCTAGGTGTCCACGTGAGCGTGCGTATATTCTGGCTTCTCTTTGTGTTCTTCTCTAGCTTTGTGATGCAGGATATGGACCTCTACGATGACATTCGGACATTAGTATACACGGGCCCACTTTTGAGAGCGACTCGTTCGGATTCCTCGTGGGCTACTCAGCCATCAGAGCTGACTGGCTCACTTTTGGATAATTACTGTAAGTTTCTAAGACTTCTCTGGCATGCTACGCTCATTTGTTTATGAATTTCTCCTAGTTCTCTTGACTCGAGATGAGAAACGACCAAACGCAGCTGTAAAACGACATCTTGTATCCAGAGTAAGTCGACGTAATCTCTTGTAAGTTTTTTTTGCTCACAGCTTATCTTTCCAGCCATTACCAATTGCATACCTCCGGCTAGGCTCATTTACAGCTCCTGCGGAGTTGCGGAAGCAAAAGGCTGAAGATGGTGGCTTTAGAGACAATTTCCGTTCGCAGACGGTCACCGTATACCCATTCACTATATACCACGCATCCAACAGATTCAATAGGCGCTATACTTTTCATGTTCCAAGTGAGGGAATCAGGAAACGATGGCATTCCTTTTTTGTCGATACCATTGGGGTTTACAAAGTCCGTTCGGAGGCAAATATGGTAAATTAGGTTTTTTTGTGCTCTACGCTCTCTCTAATGTCTTCCTCATAGTTATTTTATCAAAAGACTTTAACCGATCGGTTCTTTCGTGTGGCAGGCACTCGAGTTGCATACGGTCCAAGAGCTCAGTTCTCAGGCCGTGTAACCAGCGCAGTGCCGTTTAGTGAGTGCGACCCAATTTGAGCCTTCGTATACTAATTGAAGAATTTCAAGTTAGTGGTGGTAGAAGATTTATTGCTGTCGGTTGCGAGTCTGGTATATATGTTGCGCCCTGGGCTTCAGAAGGTTGGTTAAGACTGACGGTCAAACGAGTCAAGAGGATTGACTCGCTTTAGACTTTCGCAGAGTCCTTCCTTATTCGCACCCAACTGGGATGGCTGCTATCGGAACGGTCGGATCAAAGACCTTTAACAAGTTCATCATCCATGCCGGTGGCTCTCTTCTTTCTTATTCGCTTGACGCTGTTGCTCAAGTAGCAACTGGTCACAATCACGTACCAAATGCTATTGAAAACACGATGGAACGGGTGACGAAAGATTCGTCTGTTGCGTTCTTTCGCGAGATGGGATAGTGATAGTTGATCCAATTGCGTACGTCACCCACACCAGACTTTTAAAAATTTTATTGATGCGATCGAACAGCCTTGCATCATCGAAGCACCTCATCGTACCCGATCTGAGCGATGCTGCGAGTAATCCCCCTGTCTATACTCTCAAATCACGAATAGACGACGCAAAACCTCTTGGTTTGGTACCTCTGCCTGGTCAAGCGAACGTCAGGGACAGGGAGATCTTGGTCGTCTTCGATTGTGAGAATTTTATCGTTCGGACTTACTGCTTGATGTACTCACTCTTACAAGCAATTGGTTGCTACGTCACTCGACAGGGCATCCCTTGCCGCTCCGCTGGATTCATCAAATGGGAAACTAAAGCTGATTCGTTCGCTCAGCGGGGCAGTCATGTCTTCCTATTTTCCCCGCAGTTCATTGAGATTCGAAATATCGCTACCGGAGTCATCGTTCAGGTGATCGAAGCGGCGGATATTCGATTATTGCATGCAGGGCCTACCTATGGCGAAGATGAGGATATCCTTGTAGCTCTGAGAGGCAGCAAAGACGACCAGGACGGCCTGAGCGAGAAGATTGTGGAGCTGCTTGAGACCTCAGAGATACCCGCTGCTACGCCCATCTCCACTGTCCCATCGGTATGGGATGAATGGGATATGTGAGTTCCGGATTCATGATATGGAAGGAAGCCTTGGTGCATGTACATTATGTATTTTGATAATTTATTGTATTTAGCATTTACCGTAATCCTTCAAATTTACTAAAGTGTTGAGGGAAAGCAAGACGCAGATCGCGGGTGTGCTCGAAGAATCAGGCTATTGATATGCTCGTTATTCGATACAAGCCGCATCCGCTTGTTGATACACGATTCCCAGCAAGTTAGCGATGTCAGTGCGGGCATAGCACCTTTTCTATTCGTCCTCGGTAGCTTCAGTCGTAAATACAAGACACGATCCATCGTCTCCTGCACTAATTACTACAGAACCTCCCAAACCGAGCGATGCATCTAGGACGGCCCCATCATGTCCCGTGTGCTCACGCAGCAGTGTTCCCGTCCGAGCATCCCACGTACGTAGAGTCTTGTCAGCGGATCCACTGACAACAATATGTCCTTTAGGTGAAGGCCGTACCAAAAATTTTGTTATTGCATCCTGAAGACTCGTAAGCACCTCAAGAAGGAAATATTTTAGAAGTCAAAAAAAAGCGCACCTGATGCTCAACGGTCGACCGTAATCGCATTGTGCTGAGATCCCAGATACAAGCTTTGCCGTCTGTTGCTCCAGTCATTGCAACGCCCGCTGCGGCGCCGATACCAGTAATATCCAAAAATTCAATGGCTTCAACGCTCTCTCCTTCGGTGTGTCCACCTAGGGTTCCAACGATTTCTCCCTTGCTCAGACTCACTACGCGCACACCCCCAGCTGCGCCACCCACTACAGCCAGGGTCGACGTCGGGTTGACTTTGACTGAAGTGATACCGTCCAAATCAAATCGGGCATCTTCCGCAGTGAGCTTGAATTGTGGGGTGGGAGAACGAGGATCCCAGATAATGAAACTTCCGTCCTGACGGAATTTTTGTTTAAGCTCTAAAATGGTTTGACGCGAAGGGTAATCATGAACCGTATGACGCTGGTCGGGACCTTGATAGTTTGGCTGCCTTGTAAGTTTTCATCCCTTTACTTGGGTATGCTTTCAAACCCTTTCCCCCTCTTGCTAGTGTCACGAAGAAATCGAGTGTTAAATCCAGTATAAAACCTCCACCACCTCCGGCGACTACTTATCTTGATATACATAACTTTAACGAGGTCGCACTTGTAGGTTGTTTTAACGGATCACAGCGGCTGTGCAAACTTATGACTTGCCCTAGGATGACTCGAAAAATGTTCTGGTATCTTTCACCGCTCCATGGTGTGGGCACTGTAAGAACCTGAAACCGATATGGGAGAAAGGTACGCAGCGACGTTCGCCGATCAGACTTCCCCCGTCCCTTAATATATATAATGATTGTAGTCGCCACAACATTCAAATCGGAGGGTGATGTGATTAGCTCCTCATATCTCAAGTTACTACTAAGCTAACGAATGACGACCGAAAGTGTATCATCGCTAACCTTGATGCGGACGATAAGAAGAATGCCGAATTGGCAAAAACCTACGAGGTCAGCGGCTACCCAACAATCAAGTTCTTCTCCAAAGGCAGCAAAGAGGCTGTACCCTACGAGGGTGGTCGTTCAGAAGCCGATATCGTGTCGTTCCTGAATGAAAAATGTGGTACCCAACGCGCCGTTGGTGGAGGCTTGAATGAACAGGTAAAAGTTTCAAGACTCGGTAGTTCGAGCCGAGTCATCAACTTCGAAGATTTGATCGCTTATCTTTTTACTCCAGGCTGGACGCCTACCGGAACTAGACTCCCTTGCTACGAAATTCTTCGTTGCTGGAGCGGAGGCCAGAGATAAGATCTTCAAGGAAGCATCGGACCTTGGCACCACTCTTGGGGCTGCTTCGAAGCGCTATCTACGCGTCATGGAGAAAGTCCTGAACGAAAGCGAAACATATGTAGAAAAGGAGGCAAGCCGGTCAGTCCCGTACTCATCGGCTGTGGCTGAACACGGTACATGAGCGGCGTTTTTTGTTTGCTGACAACGTAATTTTTTTTTTTTTCGTATAGCCTTGCGAAGATTCTGGAAAAGCGGAATTTGGCACCAGCCAAGTTGGATGAGATCAAGATCAAAGCTAATATTCTCAACGCATTCGTTGAGAAAAAGGCCGAGGAGGTCCAGGAGAAGGTCGGGAGGGAAGAAGCGGAGTTGTAAACCATGTATTGTCTGCATGTTCGTACAAGTAGCTTCTTTTTAATTCAAGCAAGGACCGGCCGCTTGGATTTCCGTCTATTGAAGATAAAGTATTGAAATTTCGGGCGCTTAATCAATGATGATATGTCTTACGTTGATCTAGAGGAAGTTTGTCGGACAAGCATTGATTTCTGTGGGTTTCTCATGCCTCGTGTTTGGGAAACGGAGTCCTCGTGATCAGTTTTTATAGCGTGAGCCTACCTATGGCAGCAATTGAACCTCGTCCACCTGCGTCAAAGCAATCCGTCAGGTGTCTCTCGCCGGTCCACAATCTCCATAGCGCATACTCAGCGCAGATAAAAACAACCAGACTTTAGGAGCATCTGTTTCCCATATCAACACCCCCTCATCTCTACTTTCGGACTTTGACGCACAATAAAATGGCGGGCGTGTCGTTTCAGGACGAGCTTCCCAACATACTTACCACAACGAAAATATACCAATATCGCCCTGACAAGCGAACATGGAAGCATGTTTCGATAAGCAGAGGCGTAGAGCAAAGCGATCACCCGTCAAGTTTGCAGATCGTTACATGGAATCTTGACTTCCAAAACCCATACGTCAAAGAACGGATGACCACCGCCCTCCGACACCTCGAGAGGGATGTTTTCCGGTGTAACGGAGGAAAAGAACCTGTACCGTGCTGTATTATGTTGCAAGAGGTACACACCGACGCATTACCCCAGCTTCTTGAAGATGATTGGGTCAGAAAACATTTCGTAGTCACACCCATCTCATCGAGCAAGTGGCCAATGTCACTATATGGCAACGTCACACTCGTTTCGCGGACCGTTGCTGTATCGCGGGTCAGCATCCTAACATTTGGATACTCCAACATGGGGCGTGGGGCTGTCGTTGTAGACGTGAAGGTCACCACGCCGAGAGCACATGACCCGCAAGACATCACCCTGCGAATGATCAACACGCATTTGGAGTCGTTGCCAGAGGGATCCCAGATGCGGCCATCGCAGCTCGCTGTGCTTGCTTCGTTGCTTAGAAGGAAAAATGAGGTTAGAGGGGGAGTGATTGCTGGAGACATGAATTCTATCAGTTCGACGGATATGGACCTGCCTATCGAGCTAAAGTTGAAGGACGCATGGCGATCACATAACGAAGACCCTTCAGGGTTTACGTGGGGATATCAAGATGCATGCGACTTTCCTCCTGGTCGGCTCGATAAGATTCTGTATGTGAAAAGAAAGGCATACGAGATTGATTCGCCGAAGAGGATTGGAGAAGGTGTCAGGTTTGTAGACGAGTCTGGGGCGTTTGCGGCATGGGCTAGCGATCACTATGGACTCAGCACGCCATTGCGTGTTCTCGGATAAGTAGGACATCATGAGGTGGCTTTGTCTTGGGTGACGGGATAAATTCAATTGGAGCGTAGATCACATCACAAGAAATTGGACGGATGGCCCTTGCTCGCTTCGCAGCCTTGGCTTACTATTTGTCTGGTGGTTGTATTGAGGGGGCTGCCTTGTAAAAGTCAACAACGACAACAATAGTAACAGCGATTGACATGATGCATATAGAGGAACTAGGGCATGGAAGATGATTTATATTAGTGCACAATGCTAAGCAAGTTTAAGTATGACTCCCGTTACCCATCATCAGGGGAGGGTTGTGTGGTGCTTTGTTTGTCCCATATACAAATAGTGTTCCGCAGTCTTATAAGTTGATGGTAACCGCTTCCCCCCGTTGCCCTTCCCCCTCCCAGAACGTCTGCCCCAATGAAGTTCGCTTTCACAGCGTTGTCTGCGATCGCCCTTGCTATTGCTGGTGTTAGCGGCTTAGTGATTAACACACCGTGAGCCTTACTCGCTGCTAGGGTTGTAAGACGGGGCCCCCACTCTTGCTGGAATATGCTGCATCAAGCCCTTAACGCCACCCATTTCGACAACATTTTGCATTGAAGCAATAAATCAGATACCTGATCAAAGGCACGTTGATAACCGTAAAACTGTTCCCTTCTACTTACCGGTCGCCCCGCGATTTCACCCTGCAAAGGAAACCAGATCGAAAAAGTAATTTCTCCGCATTTCGAGCCGGGACCGCCAGGAGACTTTGCGAAGTATCTCCGAAGGTTTCCGCTCGACCCCACTTTTACTCTCTGGAATGACACTCCTCTGGCGAGGACAAGCTCAGAATGTTATCCTATTATTACTCTCGGCTTCATCAACTTGGAGGTTATGCTCTTCGAAGCTTTGCTTTCGGGGGACGCACAATTATATTCGTCAGTAGGTTGATGATGCTTGCCGCCGCCAAGGACCCCCGTGATAGTGTATAAACCCCGGAAGTACCGTACCTTTTGGGTATAGGATCATCTGGACTCGGCTGCTATAGGAGAAAATAAGCTTTGTGTGCAGCCTATCATACCTCAAATACTTCAATCCTTTGATAATTTCCCCCTCACGCAACTTCCCCGTAAATTTCCCTTCACCAACAAGTCGGTTGTACTTACCGTTAGCGCACTTGCCTGAGTGCTCCCTCTGATCCCATTGACGTGTCTAAGCAATGGCTCCTCCTGAATGGACGATCGTCGACTTCATTCATACCGGCCCGTGGTGGAGAAATAAAGGTTTGCGAAGCGTATCTTGTCTATCTGTCACCTAGTCAATGCATTTTCTTCCCCGTAACATCAGGCATACTCCTTTTGAACCTCTGGCTGGTCCTCCCGCTTCTGTCATCTGTCGTCAACGGTTTGGATTCGTCTTTAGTCAACGGTGCGTCCTTTTCTCTAAAGACAAAACGTCGACTACCTCTGCGTGTGGCTCAAGCATCTTGTTTTTGTTTTTTGACGGATAGGCCTGCAGATTATACCAGCCTGGCAAGAGTATTTCAATCACCCAACAGGAAAAACCCTAGGTTTTCATATCAGCCCTTTCCGTCGCGTAAATCTAACCTTGCCCTTACCTTCCCAGGTATCATCAACGCCGCGCAGAACATTGGCGGCTTGGCCGTAAGCTTGAAGCCTGTCATCCATAAGACGCGACTGACCGCATTTCATCTCATAGTCATTGCCCATTTCTCCGTTCATCTCAGATGGACTTGGCCGAAGGGCAACTATGTTCGTAGGCTCGCTGATCATGCTTGCGGGTACTGCATTGCAAGCGTCAGCTCAACGGGTGTCCACATTCATAGCAGCAAGAATTATCAGTGAGCCGTTACGTCCAGCAGACCTTCTCGATTTATGCTCACAGCTTCCATATATTAGTTGGATTTGGCCTCCAATTCTGCGTTAATTCTGCTCCTCTGCTGTTGGTGGAGTTGTCCTACCCGACACAGGTTTGAAAGCTTTTGTCATTTCGGTATTTCAACACCTACCCTGATCGCAATAACTAGAGGGGTAAGATTACCTCCTTGTACAACTCAAGTTGGTATTTGGGGAGTATTATCTCAGCTTGGGTAAGTTCTTCTAAAATACCTGCGATGAGGACCTGCGCTCAACCCTTGAAGGTATGCTTTGGTTCCTACGACAAAGCGGCAGATAGCCTATGGTCGTTCCGAGTGCCAACGCTTGTACAAGCCCTTATTCCTTTGTTACAAGTTATTCTGATATGGTGTAGTCTATCCTGAGAACCCGGGTAGTCCCCTTTATTGACTAGCCCTTTTAGGTTTTTCCCCGAAAGCCCAAGATTCCTAGTCTCGAAAGGTTTTGTAGGTCTCCCTTTGGTTAAGCGTATTATCCAAGGATACTGATCAATTTTTGATATCTGAATCCTGGACTCCAGGAAGGAAAAGCTGCGGCGGTGCTTGCCAAATATCATGCCAATGGCGGCGATGAGCGCGACCCTCTCGTCGTCTTCGAGTTGGCACAAATCCGGCATGCTATCAGAATAGAAGAAGAAATCAGCAAAAGCACGTCGTTTAAATCCCTTTTTGCTACCCCAGGAAACCGGAAACGCATGACGCTTATCATTGCCATTGCTTTGTTCTCTCAATGGAGGTGTGTGGAGGCCAACGTACTTTTCTGGTATACCTAAGACGTCTTTAGTGGAAACGGACTGGTATCATACTATATCAACCTTATTCTCGAAGGCGTTGGCATCTATCGAACCGAAACCAAGGTTTGTGTGTCCTCAGCTTTTATTGTCTCGATATTGACTAGCCCACAGGCCATTATCAATGGTGGCTTGCAAGTAAGGCGACTTTTGCGTACTCGGTGGTGTCACACATGCCTGACAACGCACTAGATATTCAACTACTTTATTGCGATCATCGCCTCTTTACTCATTGACTGGGCGGGTAGACGAAAATTGTTTATCGTTTCCAACGTCGGTATGTGTCATTTCGGGATGCACATGGGTACGTTGATTTACGCGTGGGTTTCGATGTAGGCATGCTTGTTTGTAAGTTGCACGCATTTCGCGCTCAATGAAACAAGCTAATTTTCGTGAAGCTTTTGGGGTTTGGACTGTGACCAATGCGTTGTACATTAATTTCGGAAACGTCGCCGCTGCTAAAGCCACCATTCCACTCATTTTCATTTTTTACTTGTTCTACGACGTTGCTTATACAGCAATGCTCGTGGCGTATACTCTCGAAATACTTCCATATAGGATCAGAGCAAAAGGTTTTGCCGTCATGGTGAGCTCTACTTTGATCTCGGAGTCAGCTATACAACAGCTGAGCGTATAATTTCAGAATCTGACTATCATGCTCACGATCGCATTCAACCAATTCATTAACCCAGTGGCAATCGATGCCATAGGCTGGTGGTACTATATTGTGTACTGCGGATGGCTGATCATTGAGCTCGTGTTCGTTGTAACATTTATTGTCGAGACCAGGGGTCAGTCAAGAATATTTAATATTATAGTACCTTTGCGCGCACGTCTGACTCGTCTGACAACCTAGGTCGTACATTAGAGGAGACTTCGGCTCTGTTTGATGGCGAACAACCATCCCATGACCTCTTGGCTATGGGTGGGGAGGCGGCAACGATGACTATGGAAAGCCGGCATATACTGCCTCTCGACAGTAGGAGGGTCCCCTCGCACCCGCAGTACGACAAAGACTATTATAAAGAGGAATTCCATGAGATGCGCTCACGGCCGCTATCTGAGGCAACGTATCCGTATGACGGACCAAGGGTTTTATAATATTATGGTATACCAATATTCAGTGTATCTCTAAATGCTTGTTATCACTATTCAATAACAATGTCGTTTGTCAGAGCTTAAAACTTCCACATGATCTCTACACCCCTGAGCTACTCGGAATCCATACTTGCACATGATTGGCAAAGCAAGAGAACGTTCCCCAGCCGTCCGCATCTATTTCAAGCCTTCCGTGATCCTGCAAGAAACTGTGAAAGACAGTTTTTGCATATTTCTGTCAAGTTTCAGCAAGTTGGAACAGCAAGAGAGTCAATCGGCAAAACTCACGGTGCCGACATTCATTCGGACACTCTGTACCAAGCTGTCATTGGAGCTACGGATCAAGACAATTCAGTCACACAAAGCTGGAAATATGACATCACTGACTCTTGGTTACTAATTACGACTGCGCATCCAGGGTGGGTGGAATCACCTGTTCTGACGAAACCGATACAATTCTTATGGACGAAATAATCCCGCGTCTGGCCGTAGGCGAACATTTTCCGTGCCTTGATCAGCAATTTCAGGTTCATAGCCACGGCTTCGTCATAGCACTCTCGATTTGGATACAAATCACCGTAGAAAACGCATCTGGCAGTCGATATTAAGCATGAGAAACCGAAACAGGAGAAATGTTGCCCCTACGGATACCCGTAACCTCGTAGAAGGATGATAGCATAGGCTTGAATTTTGAAAGTATGCTTCACCTGAAAATCAGTTACTAGAGGTATGCGTACAAAAAGGTGAGATAATTACCCAGCTCTGCAGGCTCTGGCCTTCAACCTACGATGTAAAGTCGTGGGTAAGACTAATGGAGCAAAGAATGTCACCCTACTCCGCTTACCGTGCTAGCCACAGGAGCGAAGCTTGTTACACGAGACAAAGAAGATAGAATATGAGGCTTACTCATGATTGTCTACAAATGTAACAGCATCATTCGGTTTGGCATCTAGGACGGTATTGCGCAGAATATTTCGAAGATCATATCTCGACCCTTGCTCGCTTGCCTGATGGAAGTTCATGTGTAATGGTACGTCGAAGAAGGAAGTCTGAGTTACGATGAGATACTTTCGGGGGGAGCGTGACTCAAATCACTCGCCTCGCCCTTGAACCGTCGGATGTAAGATAAAAGTACTTTAATACTGGGATTTCATCTGGAAAACAATTCGATTCATCTTAATTCTACACTTACTTTCCCGACCAACATTCTGCTAACATCACAGATTAGCTAGAAAAGGAAATTAAATGAGGACTGGGACTTACAGACGGCAAACATCGTAGAATTTCCTGATCTTTGCCGTGTTGATTGGATCTGATATGGGGCCAACATTGATCAGTGGCTAGAGCACACATTTCTCTGAACTCACAAACTGCAGTAGAAATTTGTGGTCGATGTGCTTGATTGCATCCAACCTGAATCCCGTAGCCCCCGTAGTCTACGAAAGTGTACATGTAGAGCACAATCGACTAAAGCGCCGTAAATTTACCTCTAAGATCCAGAGCCCCCAATTAAGTAGGTCTTCCTGAACCGCGGGATGGCGATAGTCAATCTGCATCGGGCATGATGATTGATCATATTAAGAGCTTTCCGCAACTTACATCGATGCCAAGGAGGAAATCATAATTTCCTAGCTCTTTATCAACTCGATTTGACCACCCTTTATGACCTTTGCCTGTGATGCGAAAGATGCCTTTTTCGCGGTTCCTCTGGTTCCAGTCCACACCTTGTCATTCGTACGTCAGTTAAAACATGGCATGAAGAGTACAGTTGATATGCACCTGTGAAGTGTTGTTGTGTCCATTTGAGTTTGCTGTACTGGTTTACTTCCAGTGAAACTATGTTCTTTCCCGATTTTGACATCGACCAACCTTTTCACCTCTCCCAGGAAAGTCGAAAGCCGTCCATCCCTATGTCGCGCGCCATTGCGATCGTAAATTTACTTTCAACAATCGAATCTTACACACCTCAATCTCTGTTTCCGGCCCAGCATCATTGAGACGATTTTGAGGGTTCGTAGGTATGGCAGAAAATATTTCGGTCCTGTCAGCACCAAGTTTGTGCTAAGAGCTATAAGTCTAAAGTCATTTTGAATAGCCATAAACAAACATTTAGGACTGCATCAATGAGGATATCAATGCCATGTTGTTTTGCAACGTTACATGCGGAGAGCAATTCTTGTCTTGTGCCCCAGCGGGTTTCGACACTACCTTTCTGATAGAACTCTCCAAGATCCCACTGGATATGAGATTATTTCGAACCCAGAAGGACCAAAAATGGATGCTGTACCAGGTCATAAGCATCGTAGCCACGTCCATCCTGATTATGACGGGAATTCTATCAGCGATAGTCTCGGACGAATGCTTGTGGATCTCACTATTTCTGCTGCCTTATTGGGGGGTGGCAACCAAAGCTGCGTGAAGCCCATCTCCGCTAAACTTGGAATGTTGTCTTCCACATGTCTCCACCAGCTCAAAGTGGCGTGTTTGGATTCCCAGGTGAAAAACTGGAGCTTGTAGGCAGACTTCTCTCGGTCACATGTAGTATTCCAAGAGAAGAAGAACCAACCATTAAAGGATTGTGCATCGATTCAGGACCAAGTCGCATGTGAGGCAACGCGGAAGGGTTTTTCTGGAATGTGCTTGAAAGCCATTGCTTTAAGGTAGAGAACATGACGCCGATGTCGTGGTCAATCTGAAGTTGGAGGTAAAAAGGATAGCAAAAATTAGAGGCTCTGTATAAACGAGAATGAGCGCGCGACGGCTGTCATCATTTCAGCTTGTCATCTTGCGCGTGGAGGGGCTTGTCCCTGTCACGCGCGTCATCAGCTACAGGTGGTACTTGTAACTTCGTACGAAAGACAGCGGCGGGACGCGCGGATGAAGATCGAAATGATCGGATCGGTAAAAGCCGAGAAGTCAGGACAAAGGACACATCAATTTTTTTTTTAGCATTCATGACGAAGCAGAGCCGGTGATGGTGCCCGCCTCCCTATCTTACATATAAAGAACCGCTTCCTATCAATATCGTGGTCCATTACCCATAAGCAACATGGCAGGAGGTACTGATCTCGGAACCAACTTATTATCAACAGAACGTCGCAAAGCGCTTGCTGGGCGTTCTGGATGGGTGAGTTTTTACTCTCGCAAGAATCTAGAAGTTTCCGCTCTGAGCGTCGCATGTACTGAATGACCAGGCTGGATTAGTCCACAACCGACGGGTTTTTGCTATCGCTGTTTTCGCCTCTCTTGGCGGATTGTGCGTCGTTCTCCAACTTTTCTGGTCCCGGAACTGACAACGATATAGGTTATATGGTAGGAGCCCCATAATGCCTATACTTTTGCTCTGCCTTCGATTGCTCATTCTGAAATTTAGGGTATAACCAAGTAAGTTCCAATACATAGACTCCTCTGTCCCGGTAAGAATTGTCTACAGGGCGTTTTCTCAGGCGTACTTGCGTATGTTATTGGAAACTCTCCAGTTTACTTCTCTCACTGCGACGCCCTTTTAGTATGCGATCGTTCGATAATCGTATGGCGTCTGCTGTGAACGATTCTGACACCAAGGGATGGCTAGTCTCTATATTCGAGCTCGGAGCTTGGGCGGGTGTCCTAATGACAGGTGAGATGAACTCTCGTTCTGTCAGGGACGGTCTGAAGCAACTCTCATATCTAGGGTATTTCGCCGATAAATTATCGCGGAAGTACACAATCGTCCTAGGTAGATTCACAGCCACCACCTAAATTGCTATTTCCACTCTGACGCTTATCAGCTGTCGTTGTATTCTGTATTGGGGTTATCGTCCAGACAGCAGCGAAAGCTCCCCCCTCTATATACGGAGGTCTGTCGGATCATTTCTTCATGCCTGGAGGTCCTGCCTAACCAGATGCGTAATGGTGCAGGCCGTTTCGTAACGGGTCTCGGCGTTGGTTCACTTAGCATGGTCGTCCCGCTGTACAATGCGGAAATTGCGCCTCCTGAAGTCCGTGGTAGCTTGGTGGCGCTTCAGCAGCTTTCCATCACGTTTGGGATCATGGTTTCCTTTTGGATTGACTATGGTTCGATTTTTTTTTTTCACGAATTTTGATGTAATTTTTGATCACTTTATCTCAGGTACCAATTTTATTGGAGGAACCGGCGAGGGCCAACATGAAGCTGCATGGAGAATTCCGCTTGGCCTGCAGCTGCTACCTGCTGTGATACTTGGTATAGGCATCTTTTTTATGCCATTTTCCCCGAGGTACATTTTCTCTCACAAAGCCGATTACAACTGTTCATGCAGTCATCCAGGTGGCTTGTAAATCAGGGGCGTGAAGAAGAGGCTTTGACTGTTCTTAGCCGTGCTCGTGGTCTTCCGCCTGACTCTGACATCGTACGAATTGAGTTTCTGTAGGCGGATGCAATTTTGGTTTCGTCATCTGAACTCACAGCCTCTAGGGAAATTCGAGCACAATATCTTTTTGAAAAGGAGACATCTGAAGCCAAATTTCCGCAATACCAAGATGGATCATTTATTTCTAACTTCAAGCTAGGATTGTTCGACTATCTAAGTCTCCTGCTTGATCGGAGTACGCACTACGATTTTGTATACCAGTGGATGTCCTTATTGAGCTCACAGACCTCCTGTATCGCGTTGCTGTCGGATCTTTGCACGTATTTTCACCCTGTAAAAACTTTGCGCTGACCGTGTGCTAGGACGATGTTCTTCCAACAATGGAGTGCGTGAAAACTAGCCTTGTGTTGCAGCTCCTAATCAAAATTGAATAGCCGGTATCAATGCCATATTGTACTATGCTCCAAATATCTTCCAGCGACTCGGTTTAACCGGAAACACAATCTCGCTCTTGGCAACAGGCGTAGTTGGGATAGTGTAGGTAACATACCTTATCGAACATGATTCCTGATTGATTATAACGTAATAGCATGTTAATAGCGACGGTTCCCGCCGTTCTTTGGGTAGACCAAGTTGGCCGTAAGCCAGTTCTGGTATCTGGCGCTTTTATAATGGCTGCGTGAGTTCCCGAATCTATCTGTCTTGAGTTTTTCCTAAGATAATATTTAGATGTCATCTCGTCGTGGCAATTTTAACCGGTCTTTACCAAGATAGTTGGGCTGAGTATGACTTGTGATCAATCCGCTGTATATAGCTAGCTAACAAAGCGGTCTCATTCAATTAGCCACGTTGGTCCGTTTATTTTTACTGTCAGCCTACCTGTCTTTAAAGAACCACGCTAGCTGCTGGATGGGTTGCTTGCGTCTTTGTTTGGCTCTTTGCCATTGGTATGTGCTCTTCAGTGCATCCGCTTTGCACCGCTCAACCATGTCACAGGGTTTGGTTATAGCTGGGGTAAGTGATATGTGACGATAACCTATTTGACTTCCTCAAATTTCGGTGTACCCTTAGGACCCTGTGCTTGGATTTTGGTCGCCGAGGTAGAAGATTTGACAAACATCTGAAGCATACTAACGAGTTAATTCGCAAGATATGGCCTCTCAGCGTCCGTGGCAAAGGATTGTCAATTGCCGCCTCATCTAACTGGGTAATGTTACCAATAAATATTCTTGAGAAAATTGGCCTAATTCACTCCATCCTCAGATGAATAATTTCATTGGTGAGTACCACAAGGGATTAGGTTACTTGTGACATTTCTAAGGCCTAACGTTCAATTTCAGTTGGTCAGGTAATCATAGATCATTCTTGTCCCAGCACCCCGTTCTTAAATTCAATTTTCAGGTTACGCCCACTATGCTTGAACACCTCAGGTTCGGAACATTCGTTTTCTTTGGGGTGCGTTTCTTGCTTTTCTTTTCCTGAGATAAGTCGCCGAGGTTTGCGATTCTTTTGTCCTCGTAGGCGTTCTCCTTCTTGGGCGGGCTTTTTGTGCTTTTCTTCGTAAGCAACTCTGTATTCTGGCATAGGTATGATCGTTAATGTCATTCATAGGTACCGGAGACGAAAGGTTTGTGCACCCAAGCCCACAATGAGATCAATTTTACCGAGACCGTAACGTTCAGGATTGACCTTGGAAGAGATGGATGAGGTCTTCGGAAGTTCTTCGGGGTTGGCTGTTGCTGATCAGGAACGTCAAACTGCAATACAGCGTCGACTCGGTTTACTTGGTGATGCTGACCGCACTTCGGACGAGAAGATGACTGCATATCCGGATGCAAAGGGGGCATAGGAGTATTGGCCATCGGGACCCTAGACGAACAATGTCTAGAACTTGCATGTGTTATAGCGCTTTTCCTGAATCGTTGTGTCCTGTATCCACAACTGAATGAAATATGCATTGTATATCGATGAAATCTGCACTATAGAAACTTTGCATCCAAAAATGCTCCGTATAACCAGGTATCCAAACTACCGCCTCGGTGCAAAGCTGTTCCTGAGCATAGAGCCAATAGTATCAATCACACTCCCCGAAGTCGACCTAGCCCGGACATTCTCAGACTCTTTCACAGGGGACAAAGCCGTTGGAATGTTCAGACCTCCGTCACCGACCTGAAAGTACGCAATGGTTCGTTTATGCCAAAGCTGCCAAAAATAGAAAAGAATAAAGACAAACATTCGAGGTGAAGTCAAAAGCCGATGCTGGAACATTTGTCGGGAATATGTTGATCTTCCTTCTCTTCTTCTTCGCGGCGGGCTCTCCTTCTGCGTCAGAATTTTCTTTCTGTTCTGCTGATTTGGCCTGTGGTCGCACGCTTGCACTCCTCGCGCGACTTGATGCTCTATTTCTGGCTCTTGCGGGTACTTCGTCCCTTGAGCGTTTCGCCTTCTTCGCTTTCTGCGATGCTGGCACGACCGAGTCGTCTTCGTCCTGGTCTTCATCGTCGATTTCAACTTCTTCTGCTTTACGTTTACGTCGACCTGGTTTGTGTTGAACTTCGAAATCCAATTCTTCCGTTTCCGCGGTGGCTTTAGCCTTACCCTTGTTCTTGGATTTCGACTGTGCCCTTGGGGGCACTTCCTCAACCTCACTTTCCCCATGGTATTGAACGGGTGAGGCACGCTTCGATTTTGGCGGGCTAGCCGATCCCTTAGCAGCTCCGCTTTTTCCTGTGGCCTCAATATCATTCAACTCTACGGAGTCCGCTCTTATGGACGGTTTATTGTTCGCCTGTCGCGGCCTTGGTCTGGGTCGAGTTACTGGTGATTCTGGCTGTGGAACTGCGTGCTCAACGTCATTGTCCGGCGGTAGTGAGACAGGTTTCTATCAATTCATTGTCAGTAATCCAAAGGATTGCGTAGCCACTTTGAAAGGTCTAACCTTCTTTCGTTCAGCCTCCAAAGCTTCTTTAAGCTTGGAAATTTGTTTCATGGCTTTAGCCAGCTGCTTTTGCGCGTCTTCAGTAGCCTTCTCATGCTTCTCGCATTCGGCCTGTTGGACGAAGTATCAGAGAGATTTTAAGGACAAGGGGGATTTAGCAATAAACACGGACTTGCCACTCTTTGATGTTCTCCTTGAATCGTTCAAGCTTCTTTTTCTCCTTCTCTGAAAATCTTCCACGCTCTTCCTTTGCCTCTTCCAGTTCTGACTGCAACTCGCGTATCTGAGTCTGCAGCCCCTCATGTTTCTTCCTTTGTAGCTCAATTTCGAGACCGCCCTTATTTTCTAAGTTCTGCCATTTTTCTAGCTGTGAATGCATCTCGGCATTAGCACGCTTCAGATCTTCATTGGTGCGTTTTAGGTCGTCGCGGGCAGTAATGGCGCTTTCTGCTTGAAGCTTCGCTCGTTCGAGTTGCTTTGACATCTCTTCTTTGTTAGTTTTAAACCGAGCTATATCCTCTTGTAATTCATCGAGCTTGACCTATTTTTGAAGAGAGATATGAGAAGTGAACATCTAGACAAGACATCTTCTACCTCTAATTCTTTACTCTCTTCTTGCAATATGCCTAGACGGCTATCTTTCGCCTTGAGTTGAGAATGATATTCTGCATGCTGCCCTTTCGAATGCCTGGTACTTTGTTCAAGCTCCACGATCAGGGCCTCACGTTCCGCTTCCAGCCTTCCTATGTTGTATTCAAGCTCGCCTTCTCGCGCTTGAAACATCGTAATCCTAAAATCGCGCTGCAACCGCAAAAGCTTCTCCTTTCTCGTAATATCTTGCTCCTTAAGCACGTTCGCCCTCTCCCTTTCCAACGACACCAGATTTCGCAACTGAACAACACGATGACATGAGTGAAGTACATCTGCAGTCTGATTCCACTCTAACTTTTCCTGTTTCCACTGCTTTTGGAGCTCAGCTATGGCTTCCTTGGATCGTGCCGTCTCGTGAGTAAGTTGTTCGGCAAGCTTTTGCTTTGCAAGATGATCACATAGTACTGGGATCTCCTGCAAGCAGAGCGTCGAACTCTTCCGCGATGCTGATTGCTAAGGCGTCTGTATTCCGGCTTCAGAGTAGTAAGATTGGAACCAGAAGCATTGGTTCTAGGAGCGGAACTAATTTTAGATTCTTCAACCATATACTGGTTCTTCATGCAAGACGAAGCTTTTCATCAGCATGCTCCCAATAGTTTCTGATAATCACCCGAATTAGGTCAGATTGCGGCTGGCCGACTGGCATCGAGTATCGTCACTATGGTGTGGGCGGCAACGCATTTTAAAGCCCAGACGCTGTCTCTGCAAACAGGCAGGTGTTTTGTCGGGACACTGGAGTGTGTATGAATGGCTACACCAGAATGCACTCAATATAAATTAGCGACAAAATGGGCACACGACTGCGTAAAACAGCCGAATAACAGTCAACTGGTCGAAGCTCGCCTTACTCGCGTCCTTGGGGAATCGAGACGACGTGTATTATGCATCATGCATTTTTGTTTGGGCGCAAATGTGGCAATGCCAGGCCCACAGGCTCTGCTATACTGTAATAGGAAATGCGGGGAATATAGCCTCCGAACCAAGGTCGATATCAGATAACGTTTCAATAATGCTAGCGGCCATGCACAATCGTTCCATCGCTTTTGTGTGTAGTATTCAAGAGCGTCCCCTGACTTCAAAAGGCTAATCTCACCTATCCTTCTTTTTTATGGCTGACGAGTATTGTTTCTCTCGTCATAACATACGGCAATCTTGGCTGTCTCTTTCGCTGTGGGGTCTGAGTAGGCCACCGCCTGTATCCTCCCCCACAACACACTGCATAGAACCAAACTTTCACTTACCCTCGCCGGAATTCGGCCTCGGCCTTTGCGATGGTCGCCATCGTGTTCTTACATCTGATAGCTTGCATCGGAACCATGCAGCATTTGCTTCCGGTGCATGCTATGCCTATTCACATGATACCCCCCTCTCCGTTGAAATGAGATCCTCTCGTAAGCAAGTTGTTATGCTCGGAAGTCCCTAGAAGAGTGAAGGCAAGATTGGACGGCAGACGTACGTAGTGACATGCCAGTGATATCTGCGTGGCATCGTGCTGCATGATTTAGAATGGAATGCACCACCGAAAATTCCTTCCTGACAGGCGGCACATATCTATAGACCCTGCTCTGGATGTAATTCTTCTGGATTTGGTGATAGTCGAGAAGCAAACCCGGGCCTTGCTAAATACCATGTAAGTATAGAAGTGCATACTGAAAGATATATCAATTTCCAAGTCGTTAAATTAATGAGATAGACGTTCGGGGAATGTACCTCCGGATTCACATACAATGGAGTCCAAGTGTGAAAATTTGAATCTGGAATGGAAAGGATAACATCTGGAAAGGCTTGAACGCTGATCGGAGAGAAGCAATGGCTTATCGATCAATTCAAGAAAGATACGACTGCATTCCAGGAAAGCCATGAAAGTGGGCGCTGTCAGCATCCTTTGCAGCGAGTTCTTCAACGCAAGCAATTCCGGGCAGATTTTCGCATTGCACGGTTTTTCTTTTTCTGCCTTGAATTCTTGTGATCTGGAAACATAAATGCGGTCTTTGTTCTTGCATGCTAAAGTTACTGCTATAATTCCTCGGCAGCAGTCTTTACCGGGGTCTCGAACCAAGATCTGCATCGCTGGACAATTGAAGGCGAGCGTTGTACTTCTTTACTGAACATTTTAGTTCCACCTGGTCAAGGTCCCGAGTCGTATCGAACGACCTGGGAACGCGAACGTGGCAAGCAGCTGATGTCTCAGCTTACAGGCCTGATTAAAAGTGCGGCACGAAAGGCCACAGCACGGCTCTCTCATCAGAATGGCCAGGCCAAATCGCCATTCCCAGATCCGGGAAGACCAACACCGACACAACTGCCAACATCTTCGTCGTCGTCTAATACAAATAATAGAGCAGAGCCAAAAGTCCTTGGGCATTACAGGTTATCGACTACTACATACGGTGCACCAAGCGAATCGGTAGCGACTGGGAACTCCCGCTTAAACCATGTGCTCAATAACACGAACGGTAGTTTGAAAAATCCATTAGCACAGCTGCCATCGTCTGATCAGCTGGTCAACGCTAAGACAGCCTCAACGACGACTTCCGCAGCAGTGCCACCGGCTAACCTTGATCAGCTTGTAGCATCACTTTTGGCTGCCACGCATACCCAGGATATCCCTCCCAATCCCCAAAACTCAAACCATCCGACCACAGCCAACTCATCTCACCTAAGCAGCATAGGTGACGCTCATGAAACTGCCTCAGGACTTGACGCGGGTGCGGTCGAAAATTCACAAAATCTTGATCAAGGTGTAATGGATAGCTGGATGAACATTCTGCAAACGTTTCCGATGTCTGCCGAGGCGTTCTCGCAGGCATACGCTACCCAACTCGAACCCGGCCTTGAACTACCGTCTCTTCCAGGCAACGAAGAGGTCAACTTCTTCGATTTCGATCCCAACCGTATCCATCCAACTCACGCAAATCTATCCTCGCTGAACCCAGAAAACACTGCGGATCTTGGCACCATCTCGTGGCCTTCAAGCCAGACTGGTGTCATCGACATGGAAGCCGCATTTCCAACTGCTTCGTTGGACCTCTCGATCGATTCTGCAATTGATCCGACTCTTTTGGCCATCTCGCTATCACAATCGAATCCACTTGCCGCTGCTTCAGTCCTGGAAAATCTACCCTCACTAACACCTTCACCGATGCCCTCGCTTGGTTCCTCTGGTGACACGGGACCCGCCACACCCACTTCAGCTCTATGGGACTTTGGAGCAGTGGAGGTTTACCAAAGCTCGGGTGGAGATACCGTTATGAGTGATGGAGGTATGCCAATTGGACTCAATTGCCAAAGCGGAGGACAGTCGGCTGGACAGGGTATGTGGTATTATACTTCGCAAGATAGTAACCTGCGGACTTATGATTCTCAAAAAGGTGACGTCAATGTATTGGAAGGCTTTGTTGGGACATATGGCCTCGATCATGGACACGCACAGGTGCATGGCGTTTCTGGGATAGATAAAGGAAAGGGTAGAGATATGACTGGTAACATTGATACATCGTTATCTTTACGCGCGACAACTTCGCCAATGGAGGCCACCAGCGCTGCAAGGCCCAACCAAATTGTTCAACCCACGCACCCTCCCGCTCTCCCTAATCCGGCCTCTGCACTGGTGCAGCGTATATTTAGAGAGATCGCCTATAATTACGGACAAAAATATCGTGATACATTTTTAATCTTTAAAGTCTTGATTTCGAGTCCTCTTCAGAGATTTTCACCACTCTACACAACAAGCATTTTCAGTTGAACGACTGCGAGGGAGAAACAAAGACCGTACAATTTTCCTGTGTTTCCACCATTATACAACAGTGGCAGGGCAACCGGGCACTGTTCGATGCCTCCTTCAACTATGTGGAATTTACGTTTGATAGATCCTTCCGCAAGAAGAGTGCTGAGGTGCTCAACAGCTTCAGGGAAACGATCCGTGTGATCGAATCTGTGGAGCGCTCAGTTTGCTTCACTTTCTGTACCGGAAAACTTTATACATACACAATGAAGCCTTTCATAAGAGCGCGTTGCGCGATCAGAGTCTGATAATTTTGAAGTGGTGTCGGTTTGGTTGAGTCTATAGATGAAAATAAGACTCGAGATGACTTTGACTCTCTTCTTACTCACTATATTGCGAGATGGCGCCTGTAACAATGTGATCAGATATGGGTCCCTGTCTTTCAGGTAATCACGTACCGCAAAGTACAATCCTTGCATCTTTGGCGAGTCTAGCAAGAACCATGTCCAATGTCTCGCCTAAACCAGTTGCAGATCCATATTAGTGGGACACAAAGTCACAACCTACGGCGCACCTCCCACATTGTCGAAATATACATTCACAAACCCAATCTGTTTGAAATCTTCCTTGAACGTTGGACTTTTGTAGTTAAGAGCTCCGTCAATGCCCAGTTCGTTCTTAAGCCATTCACACTTGTCGGAAGAACCAGCGATTCCGTATACCTTAGCGCCTGCGCGCTTTCCTAGTTGGCATGCAATCGACCCAACGGCACCGGCAGCACCAGATACGACAAAAATATCGTCCTTCTTTACTTGGGCGATGTCTTTGAAACCCTACGTCAGGGACGTAAGTGATGAGTGTGGCTGAAGAGACCTAAGATACTAACAAAGTAAGCTGCTAGTCCTACAAATCGTAAATATTCAGTCTATGGGTCCATTGATCCAATATGGAAAGCTCGCACCTGGCAAACCTAAGGCGTTCATGAAGTCCAGCGGTTGGGCGCCTTTGAAGATACTGTATTATTTTTAGTTTTAGGCACTGGGTTGCTGAGCAATCCACCGCATACGTGAGTTTCTCAGCAGCGGCATCTTTCACGACCGCATACTCGGTCATGCCTGTAGGCCAGTTGAGAAAAAGCGAATGGGAGCGAAGTAAGATATTTACCCCAAATACCACGAACAGAATCACCAATTTTAAGGGCGCTTCCGGGACCGACTTCAATGACGATACCGATACCTTGCGCTCTCATGACCTATGGTCCTGCTTGTATTCTAGTCTCTTGATATCCCGGGGCAGAAACTTACCTCGCCTATTTTGACAGGAGGCAGATAGCTCCGTGCGTCCCGAACGTAACCCCGCATAGCGGGGTCCAAGGAGATCCATGTGACTCGTACTAATACTTCGCCTTCACCTGCCTTGAGGTTGAATGGTAAGACTTCTGTACGGAATGTTGTAGGGGTGAAGTCCGTGGCTGGGCGCTCGTTCAAGACGATTCGCTTGTATTCTTTAGGAGACGACATGGACGGAAGGATATTGCAACAGGAGAATGATAGTGGCGGGAAGTTTATCTTGCTCTTATATATTCAGTACTGTATCGCCTGAAACATAAGTATGCGAGTCTCATCAATTTGCCGGTACGGAATTCATTGCGCCGGTGCTCCATAAGCAAACATTGTTCTTGATCATGATTGACTCCACGAGAGTAATTCAAATTCAAGATTTGGGGTGTGAAAAATCACGGGCTACTGGCTTGTTACAGCTATGTATTATCAATATTCACAGCAGCCGAGACGTGTTTGAGTGAATGATACGATTAATGTGGTGCCAGAGCTATGGGGCGCGCGTGGGGGTTGCCGATTATCAGGAAGACAATCGCCCATCTCATCCACCTCCATATTCTTCCGTTTCTTTCCTAAGCCTTGCTCGATGTCTATTTTCTTTAACTTCGGTCGTTGCATGGCTTGCTTCAGCAGGTCAGGATCGGCAGGTTTGTGGCGCCGTAGCGAGAAATCAAGATTTGGACCCATAGGTATCAGCTCGACACGTGGTATTCGTGTACCAGAGCTTAGTAAACGAGTAGTATACGTCCGAATGTGGACTTTCGGTAGAGAGGATGTGTCTTCTAGAGTGGATAGCTTTTGATCCGGAAAAACGGCACCGGTGGCATGGTTGAGGGAGGAAGGAGTTGGGGCGCAACTTATACTGATGATGTGCTCAAGACCTGGTAGGCATATCGAGTCGATGACTTCTCCGTCGAAGAAGTCTATTAGCATTGATTTCAGTTGTACATAGCGGGGGTGAGTATCGAAAAGTTCGGAAGCGAAATGTAGTAATGGCTTGTGTCCCGGTGTTGACTTCTTCGTCTTCTTCGTTATGAGTATCCATGTTGCAAATTGAGCGACAACGAACTCACCTTCAAACTGTCCATTCCAGCCCATCCATCTACTCCTACTTCAATCATGTCAAGAACTTGATTATCGTACATCCGCACAAACGTCAGGCCGTTAGGCCGCTTTTTCGTTGTCTGCCCGATAATGAAAAGAGAGGCATCATTTTTACTCGCCCAAAACTCTAGAGAGGCTGTCGAGGTTGTATTAGAATCAAAGGGGTGGATCACGTTTTTTTTTGAGAATGAAATGGCGTTAGGACGTTTGAGCGCCATCTAAATGGACGGCAAGCGTTATACGATTAAGCGGAGGATGTCAAAGTTTACTAACGAGATCGCGCATGACGGCGTTCAGTAATTCACCAGTGTGTGTACCTTTGACAAATATCACAGTCCGAGGGTCTTCGACTTCCTTTGGAAGGCGTGCATCTAGTGCACGCTTAGAGCGAGCATTTTTTGGTTTACTTCAACATGGTATTAGAATGGAAGGTCTTTACGAGCCTGGCGTACTTACATTGTTCTTAGCATGGATTGGACCAGAACTTGTGAGTTTGAACTTTCAAGGCTCCGTCCAACGTAAATCGCCGCAGCTCGAAAGGAGATTCAATGAGGTATAGTACCAGCGACGTCGGCGTGACGAGGTCACACACATCACCCGCTAAAGCATATACTAAAGTAATGGTCTGTCTTGTATTCAACTCATAGATATGACACGGCAAAATTAGTTCTATTAAGCGCAGAGTCCAGGATACTGTCGATTTGTAGGATCGTGGGGGATCCAGCCCCCCTCGAGGCCTTTCTGATAACTCCACTCATCAGCGTTCTCCGCCTATGATGATAAAATATTGATGATTAGTTGACACAGTACAATTATCGTATTGCCATACCTTCCAGGTCCAGAATACCCATCCGGAAATATTCTCTCCTATTTCCACTTGAACCTCCCAATATCTAGCGAATAAGTTGGACTTCTTTCACGTGCTGGGGGCTCACTTTCTGAGAAATGCCTTATATGAATCAGAAAACCCAGCATAGTTGCCGGTGAAGTTGGCACAGGAGCCATGGAACTGCGAGGACGGCCCAGGAAACCATGTCCCATCCCAACGTGAGCCGACCCCTCGGCCATTTAGCCACTTTGCGCAGTCTGTCGGCGCGTTGGACCATTCACCTATAATAGTCCAGATGTTCCTTGACTGGTAGGAAGAAAGGGTATCTGTATATGTGCATGCGAACTGCGAAAGGGACTATATGTCAATGAGGTTCTGTCATTGATATGTGTGGCTTACTGAGACGTGTTCGTCGAATGATCGATTTAGTTCTGTGTCGCTAAATATCTGGTATTCGTGCTGAAGTGGTGTTTCAATCACAATCGTGCAAAAACTCATGCGACTCACGAAATCCATGATAACTCCTTGGCCTCCTGGAAATGTCAAAAAATTTTCCCAACTCTTGCGACTATGAGCATCTACCGTAGCAACTTGAAAGATAAGGACCGCGAATCACCTGAACTCCTAGGAAAGCATCTCCGATCATTATTTTGATACCGGCACCTGCAGCTTGTCTAACAGCGTCATAACCGTCCAGCCAGAACTGCCGCACAGTTCGAGCCCAATCATCTCCTCGGAAACCAGCTGGTTCGTTCAGTAATTCTATAACGTCTATCATCCCGCCGACATTCCTTACAATGAAGCGGATGGTGTCGATCGTCCGGGCCACGTTGGCGGCATTCAGCGCCCACATGGGGTCAGAAGTCCGTTGTCCGGAGTTGTCATAACCGTTCTGTGAGCCCGGGGCGCCGTGAATATCAATAATGACATGGACTGAATGTTGTTTTGCCCAGTTCAGTGCTCGAAGAAGGTATGGCCATGCACCAGGAGTGTATGGTGCAACACTAGTAGAACCTTGGGTATCTGATGATGTGAGTGGAACGGACCAATATCCAACAGGTATTCTAGTATTGAATCGGCTTAGGTTTGTTCCTAAAAGCTTATTGGAAGGGTAGACAGACCGAACATGGTTCAAGCCAGCCGCGTTGATCGCAATGAAGTCTTCTTCTGTAATCCACTGGAGAAAAAATTCATACATTACACAAAGACGCGATGTAGATCGACATACTGTCTCCCAATGTTGTTTGAGAATATTAAGCGAAGCCTCGGGGCCCAGGATCTGGCCGAGAGTATATTCGTCAACGATTGCATCATTGTTAGTGTTCTCAAATATACTGGGCGTAATCCATGGCTGCAAAAAAGCTTAGACGTCGGGACCTAGATTGAGCGAAAGATTTACCTCTAGAACGAACCACCCTCCTCTAAATTCGGGTAATATTCATTGTCAGACTTTTTAGAGAGAGAGAGGGTACGCACAAGTTAACACCCCGAATTTTTTGGCTGCTGTAATCAAAGGGCGCAACTGGTGTGGCAGTGGGACTTGCGGAACTGCTTTGTGAGCTTCGAGTCGTTGACGCTGATGTGCTCGTGGACGTAGATTGTGATACTGTGCTGCTAGTACTAGGATGGACGGAGAAAGGCTCGCTCGACGGACCGATGAGGTTTTTTGGCATGACTTTGAGTCTGCATTGCTGAGAAGCAAGAACGCTCAGGTTGTATTGGATAATTGTATGACAAAGTAGGGCGAGTCCAAGAGGAAGGGGACGCATTCCAACCTGCTCGTGGTATAGGACAAAGGGTTGGCTTATGCGCGGAACATTAATTGTTTAAGGAAGATACATGGTAAATGACCCGAAGATAATTTTGGAGCTTGGCTTGACCACGAGGTAAGAACGTGGTACTTGGATTTTCGGTGGGCTTACTGTACACCACGAATGCCAAGCAAGTTATTACGTTCTCCAAGTCGTTGGTTGGCGAATGCACAGTTCATGAGCGAGCAAAGAGATTTAATTGGGTGCCAGTGAAACAAGACGCTAGAACTGTTTGAAATCTCGATGTCGGGATACCAGACAGAGAAACGAAAGGAACTACATGTACAGTAGCAAAATTGTCTAAGCTGGAAATCTTAATGGATATGAAGTAGTTGCTATTATTGGCATAAGAGGTCATACAATCAGTACAGTGAACCTCTGCGAGACTTAGCAACGATTGAAACTAGGTGATGTGGACTCTTTGTTTCACAATAGTCTTCACAGTGGGGTTGGGATGTATTGGTAACTGTTCAAACCGCGGTCGAAGTGGTTTGAACTCCAGAGCTCGGTGTTTCAACACTACCATCGGCTTGTCATTGAGTAGTTATCGCGAGCTGTACAAACTCCAACTAATACCATCTACTGACATTACGAGTTTTTTGAATGGTAGGAACGGAGAAAGGGTGTTCCCCTTGTCTACATTTGTGCCACTGCGGGTAACAGTACAGTATACGGATGCCGTTTATGATGGCGGTATTCGAGAAGTGCCATGGTTCGTATGGATGACTGTCTCCGCCATATGATTGACCTCTTACTCATCGTCGTAGCCTGAGACTGGCCTTCGTGCGCGATTTGGGACTGTCAGGACGTCAACATAAACTCGATTGATATTGTGCGGTTAACATACTTGGATAGGACACCGGGACGGGTTCTGCTGGCCGGTACCCAAGACGTTCACGGATTGGAGGTACTGTAATGACCATGACTGGTCCAATAGCTCCGATGACGCATGAGTAAAATATTACCGTGTGTTCGTGAGCCTGCCGTTGCTAAAACACAAACGATGAGTTCATTTGAGTTGATTCATACTGTGTAAGATCTTGAATATTACCAGGTAACGGTAAGTCTGGCGGAATGGAGCGAGGAAGGACGCCATGGTTGGATTCGGGAGACAACTTGCGGTAAACAGTACGGATCACGTAATCAACTACACCCTGCTTAAAACCATGTCGATGGAAGAGAGTATCAGCTTAGAAGAGACTAACAAGATTCGTATATCGCTTGGCTTGAAGCCTCTGACTGAAGATGCATCTCCAGCGGATGACAAGGACAAGCAGGCGGAGAATAATTATACGAAGAGGAGAGACCAGGAGAAGAAGGAGCGCGAAACAAAGTGCATGCATCGCTTCTTTGACTCTTCACAAACACTGATGATTTCTACAGGCAGATACAGGACAAGATAGCTAAGTAAGTCAGGCTCAACATTTTCTATACTGTTACTTCCATGTTTCTTCGCGGGCAAACCCAGGCCCACAACCCAAGCCATGGTGAATAGGGCATCAGTGCTCATGCGTCCTTCGATAGGGTACGAAATCGAAGAGAGCTCAATGCTTCGCTCAAAGGTGCCACTCTCGGTGATGTAGATGCGGACGTCGACGACACTTTGAAATGGATCAAGAGGAGCAAGAAAAAGGAGAAAGAGCTCGCAAGAAAACGACAAGAAGAGCTGGAAAACATGGACAAAGCGTTTCAGGGCGATGAGTATACAGAACGTGAGTTACTCAAGCTACCGAGATCCCTTTGATCCTAAAGCCGTCGATTTTAGGTGATTTAGAAGGCCTTAAGGTCAGCCACGACTTCGACACAATGGACGAGGGTGAAGCTCGTATACTCACCTTGAAAGATAGCCGCATCCTTGATAACGAAGGTAATAATCGGGTTTTTCCAGGAATAACGATGCTTATATGCTACATAACAGAGGATGTATTGCAGAATGTCGAGATGGCAGAAGAGGAGCGCACAAAGAAAAATAATGAAATGAAAATCAAGAGGCGGGACTATACAGGCTATGACGACGACGAATTCATTGAGGGGAACCAGGGCATGAAGCGTGCGGTTCTCGCGAAATACGACGAAGCCATCAATGGCGCACATGAAAGTGTGAGTTGTTTTGACACACGGCGCAGAAAATGTAGCTAATAATGCCGTAGGGGTTTCGTTTAGGCTCTTCAGTAGTTTCGGCGAAAGTTAAACACGAAGAGGGAAAAAAGCAAGTGGCCGCGTCCGTCAATAAGTCACTTCTATCAATAGATTACGCCAGTTGGTACTCTTTTCATGATATCTCGACTATGAGCTAATTAAACCGCAGAAAATCTGGAACTCACCGATTATCTGAGGGAAGGGGATGTTGGGTTCAAGAAACCCAAGGCAAGTAAAAGCTACTGATTGTAATGTCTTTGCTGAAGCATACTGAACATCAATAGACCAAGAAAAAACGCCCATCTCGTCGTGTCCCCGAAAACGATCCTACACCTCAGGATGCAATGGATGTAGACCAAAAACCTATAGTCCCAAGGGTTAAGGATCTAGATGCCAACTTCATTGATGATGACGACCTACAAGCTGCCTTAGCGCGAACAAGAAAAGCCAAAATCCATAAAGCGAAAAAGTTGACTCCAGAGCAACTAGCACAAAAAAGTATGTTTCCATCACTATGTATCTACTCAACCTAATTATTCACAAAAGTCGCGGAGCAACGCGCGCAAGAAGCAGAGGAAGACAGAGAGGCGGTTAATGTGGTATTTGATCAGGAGGAAACAGCTGGTTCTGGTGGACTAACATTCGATGATACATCAGAGTTCGTGCGTGTGGTGGGCGCCAATCCAGTTATGAAACCAGAAACCAGCGACGCTGCGGCCAAGCCTGCACCAACGCCGCAGGTGAAACGATCACCGTCCCGTGATGTGTCCATGGCTCCAGGAGATCAAGCAATGGACGAGATAGAAGCAGGGGAGGTTGTCGTCAAAGAAGAGGACGAGGAGGACGAAATGGCGATGCTGAATGCCATCGAAAACGCCATCAACGCAACGGAGGCTGAAGAAAGTAAGCAGAACGTGAAACAAGAGGAAGGCGAAGCTGTTGGTGGCACATCATCCGAACAGACGTTTAGCACAGGTATGGCGTCCACGCTAAACATTCTGCGGCAACAAGGCATCCTTGCTGCATCTAGCGCTGATCAGAAGGAGCGTGAAAAGACACAGCTTCAGCGAGACTTTTGGTTGGCCGACCAGCGTCGGCGTGTCGCACAACGTGAATTGGAACGCCTGCAGTCCCGTGGCGCAAATAAGGACCAAGCCCAGCGAGAATACGAAAACCGATTGCGTGAGCAACAGGAGGCTCGTGAGAATCTTGACGCGTTCAAGAATTACAAGCCAGATGTGAACATTGTATACTACGATGAGTTTGGTCGAGAGTTGACACCAAAGGAAGCATGGAAGGCGCTTTCGCACAAATTCCATGGAAAGGGGTCTGGTAAGATGAAAACGGAAAAACGGTTGAAGAAGATTGCAGAGGAACAGAAGCAAGCAGCGATGGCCAGTGGTGATACACCGCTTAGCATGAACAGCGCGTTCCAGCAGCGGCAGCAGAAGACTGGTCAAGCGCATTTCATTTTGTCGGTTGGAAACCGAGGGTACGCCCGGTCTATTATCCTTGTCATGTCACGCTGATGTTGATGATTTGCTTGTTAAGCGCCGTGCCTCAAACGACCGACTTTATTGATGTTCAGCCATTGACTAAAGGAAAGACGGAAAGGACTAAGAAGAAAAAGGAAAGTAAAGGTGCTCAACAGGCTGTTGAAACAGGTTTTATGACCCTCCCTGCTCCCCAAGCACAATCGGTATTGGCGCGCGATAGTCCTGGGCCATCCGGCTTCTCGCCAATGGCGTCTCACAGCAATTCTGCATCCCCTGCCCCGAAACCTGGATTCTCAAGGATATCGTCGGCAGTGGACACGCCAACATCTCAAGGGGGTACACCTGTACCCGCAGAGCGGTCAAAGGTTGCGTTTGGTTTCGGTACTAAGAGGAAAGCCGGTGAGGAGGCTATGAGTCCACCACCCACGAAGAGGCGATGACGCTGTAAGCTTGTGTATTCTACTTATAAGTCTGCGATGCATGATGGGGCTTATCAGATAGATTTTTCCACGATGTCAGCTAGACTATTACATATACTTTATTCAAAGTGTCCCAATGCTCACAAGCTGTAAATCTTTTGCGACTGCGCACCGATCTTTGTCTCTGCCTATACCCGATTCGAACGCTTTCACCAATGACGCTTGACCATCATCAATCCTGTGCGTAAGAGTGAGGTACGATATGGCTGCACATGCATATCGATTTCGGTGCTTACCATTTCACGGGGTGCGCATTGTTGTCTAACAATACTTTTACTGTTGTCCATGAGAAGCGGACGAGCTTTGGAAAGCCAAACGTGGGTTCTATTGAATTCTTCAGCCAAGCTTGCGTCTTAGGGTCTTTTAGGGTGCCGATCAGGAACAGACGTAAAACAAGTCAAATGGGAACCGACGATCATACCTGATGGGTACCCAGAGCACGTTGCAACGTCTGGCAAATTTGGTTTTGTCGTTGCGTTATCGCATGCTAGGCTTTCCTCGAAGATCCAGCTCTGGAGACAGGCATCGCGAGTTACTTTTGCGGCGACGCTGGCGGCGCCGACGATCTTAAATTTGGAATCGGCTTTGTTAGTCACCAAGAACTCAATGCCGGGAAATAGATTGGACAGGTAAGCTTGATATGTCGTGGTTGTGCCTAGTGCGTCGACGTATACCTGAATGTTGTTTGATCATTATATCACGACCTCGTCCCTTGCAAGCATTGTGCGCAAGTCACCTCTGATAATTGGATGCCTTTTGAAAGAATTTCGCGGATGAGGAGAACAGTTGCATTCTGTGATTGAACATTCAGGTTGATGGGTGGTCGTTGCAGCATGCCATTTGATATTGCTTGTGGACTTTTGAAGAACTCATATATTATATGGATGCTTATATGTGGATCCAAGAGAGAGTTGGCGAACCTGATCACGCGTACTGACCACCCAAGATTGTCCGGGTCAGAGTCCAAGGTGTTGAGTAGTTCGGAACGTGTTTCGTGTGATAGGGTTTTAGAATCTGTAGGGATGCAATATCGTGTCAAAAAACTCGATTGTGCTACGAGATTGAGTAGTGTTTTGACCTGCAAAGCCTAATTCTTCTAGCGTCTCTTTGTATGCCACAGGGCAATACGCAACGCCGTATACGAGAGGACCAAGAACGGGTCCTCGTCCTGCTTCGTCAACTCCTAATATATATGGTCCCAGAGCAGAAGGCGTCTTTGAGTGGTAAGTATAAGAGCTTGTTAGGGGCTTCGAGGGCCCGGGAGTCGAGGGAACTTGGCTGAGCATGGTGGGTAGGACCAAGACGCGATGTGTACGCGTTGTTTGGCGTAGTTGACACATTCAGCCCGGGAAGATCGTAAAGTCAAAGCGACATGAGAACAGCCAATCTTTGGTTTTCCACGTTCGGACTGACGGGCTCGCACCTGATGACAGTCTGGCCATCACGCTTGCAGCTATGGCTGATTGATATTGTTTTAGTCACTGAGGAAGGAGCTTGGGTTGCTACATCTCTACCACAATTATTTTTAAACAAAGGTTATCTATCAATTTAACTGAGTTCCCAAGTGCAGCGAGAGCGGCCGGGAAGGGAGGGCGATTATCAGTGTACGATGATGACTAGACACAGCCGCGTTTACCAGAATAGATGTGCATGAAACTCTTCGAATTGCTAGTGCAAAATCATCAATATCAGAAGTCAATGGATCTGTTACAAAAATTGATTTCTAGTGGAGGAAAGTTTTAGCATTGTGACATTATTCATGACAGCTTTTTTGACAGGTGCTCTTGGGACTCCATGAAATTTCGGTTTATATTCAGTTGGACAGCGACGGAAAAATGTGGATTGCTGAGGGAGTGAAGTGGCAGGGGTCTTTGTAGATGTGTGACGTGACATGTGTAACAACAATTGTGACATGCATAGTCACGCAACAGCCTTGTACTCGGGTTGTAACCTGCTTAGCATTCCTGCTTAGCTCTCTCCCATTCCGCGTTTGCTTATCTGCTGCCTGCAGCAATCCTCGGAGCCGTCATTCCCGTTTATTTTCTTTACTTGACGAGCTAGCCTACTATAACGACTCATTTTGCTGTCAATCCAGTGGCTCTTTAGCCTCTTGTGTTTTCTGCTTCTCGAGTCTCTTTTTTAACCTGGTCCATTTTTTTCTTCATTCATGGCTACAACATCTCGACAACAAAAGTCCAATAGGAAGGGTGCTCCTGAGCCTTCTCGGTATGCTTACCATCCATGTATCTATCCTATTTAGATGGTCGCATTCAATCTTTGCACAGCCGCACACCCGCTTGGACAGGTGCACGAGCTTCCCCGACTTTTACCCCAAACCCTGGCAGCGCGTCTCGCCAACCTGGAACTGCCTCTCCCGCTTCTGGAAATTTCCCACCACTAGCGCAAGCAAATGGCTCTCGACCCGAACCCGTTCCAGATCGTAATCTACAGGCCCTTTCAGGGCTTACTGTTCGTTGATGCATGTGCCATATTTCTATTTCATTTCTGACCTACCATGTCTAGGGTACCACGGTCACCATATCTACTAAGACTTCTATGCGTTATGAAGGCGTTGTCGCATCTACAAGCGGCGAGGGCGACACTACTGGCGTGACTCTGCGGGACGTTAAGGAAATTTCCAATCCCGGGGCATCTCTCAAGGAACACTTTTTTATTGCCTCTACTAACATTGATTCATGGACATCGGGCCCTGCTGACGCAAAACCTCCAAATGGCACCGGTAAGCTCGTCATAAACAGGGTGATTCCTGCTGTATCAAGGGCTTACAGCTTGTCACTTCCTAGGATTTCGAACAGATACCGACATCTCCCAAAGAAAAGGCGCAGGACGCGAGCGCGAGCTTCAACAATGGTCCGCAGGGCCGGATGCAATCCCACCCCCAACTGACGATGATACTTTTGGTCCCTCAAACCACAATACTTCCTGGGACCAGTTTGCTGTCAACGAAAAACTCTTCGGCGTCAAAACAGACTATGACGAAAATTTGTACACGACCAAGTTGGACCGTTCTGGGGCAGATTTCAGGGAGCGAGAGCGTAATGCCCAACGGATCGCGAATGAGATCATTAGTGTATGTCTTCTTGTTACGAATTTGATTATTACGGCTGTGATATCTTGGTCAGGCTACGACTAACAACCCTCACGTTGCCGAAGAAAGGAATGTTAGCGTGGACGATAGCGGTGTAAACGAAGAAGACAAGTTGAGTTGACCCTAGTTGAATATCGCATACTTAAACCTTTCTTAATTTCATTTTCAGGTACGGAGCCGTGATACGAGGAGCCAATGCGTATGTTCCTCCAGGTGCTAGGAGAACGACCGCAGTTTCTCCCCCTGTCGGCAACAACACTCCGACGGTTGTCCTCCCTTCCACCAATGCAAATGCCACTACAGGTGCTGCTCCCACGGCTAGTACCCCAGCCGCTACAGGAAATGAGGTTCCCAAAGTTTCTGTTAACGGACCCGATGGGACCAAGCTTGCATCTCAGACGCAATCGCCATCTTCTTCAAAGGCACCGTCGCCTGCCCCTCCTAACAAAGTCCGCCCTTAGTTTTGTATGTTAATATTCACGACTGATTTAGCTATCTTTCCGTAGCAGCCTGCAGATGCTCTTCCAGCATTCCGAGACTTCGTCACCAATGAAAAGCAGCGTCTCACACAGAAAAGACAGCTTCTCGTCAAGAATGAAATGGATAAGCGCATATCTGAACTCCTCAAGTTCAGCAAAGATTTCAAGGTCTGTCTTTTTATTGTCGTAGCCGGTTTACTTCGATGACTTACTTTTGTTGATTAGTTGAACAAGCCTATCCCGGACGACTTGGTTCCTATACTTGCAAAAGACGAAGACAAGCAACGCGCCATTCGTGAGAAGACGTCCAAAGACGCTGCTTCTACTCAGGCGCGCAGCATCGGGGCTCCCGCCTCCGCCAATGCGTCCCGTGGTACACCCGTCGCTAACGCAAAAATTAGTGGTACGCCACAGCGTCCTCCGATCACCACACCAGCAATGAAGTCCAATACTAACAACGCCGTACCAACACAACCGAATGCTACGGTCCCGAAACCTGTTGCTGCGACAAAGACAACGTCCTCAGACGCTACTGCGAAGAAGCCCTCGATGTTTATCCAGACAATCCCCCCGTTCAAGGGTTCTAAGGCGCGGCAAGCGCCTGCAAATGGTAATGCTATGACTAATGCAGCTGGTGGACCTTCGGGTTCAGCGCAAGGTGCAAATAACGGCAGTGTGTCGCCAATCACCGCTGCCAACCGCCTCAACGTCAACGCATCATCATTTAGGCCTAATGTCAAAGCGAATGCATTCACTCCTGTAATTCTTTCCTATCCTTCCATACATCAAAGACTAAGAGCGTATCCTGACCTTTGCAACTCAGGGCACTGCACCACCGAATGCCACTGCGAGCTCCGCCACAAAACCGAAACCTGAAACGGTAAAAGCCAGGTTATTATTGCATCAGCAGCCACACAATATGCCTACTCCAGGTCCGCCGCCGATTCCTCCTCCATCTTATGAGGAGGATTCCGCTGCACAGGCTGCTGCACGTGGTTATGTGTATGCTTATCCTCCGTATGGCTACCCTAGCCAGGTATGTATTTACATTTCCCTACCCACATCTGGTGCTGATGTTTGTAAGCCCATGATGCCGGGCATGGCACCTCCTGGACCTCCTGGCGCTTATATGCCTGCTCCGTACATGCCACACATCCAATATCAACCTGGAATGCCTCCCCCCAGCGGTATTTATCTCTGCTTGCTATAATGTTGATTTGCTTATCCGTACTGCAGCCATGTACACGCCGACTATGGGCCAAATGGCACCACGTAAGTTAACTTAAACTACTCAATTGAAACAATTCTCTGATTCCTTGACCTAAGCGCAAGCCTATATGCCACCTCCCCCACCCGGCGCCTTCCCCCCACCCAATGCTCCTGGTCCTCGGCCATCTGTACCCTCCACCCCCATGCCCGCCCATGTTCATCAGTATTATCACCAGAGTCCGCAACGTATGATCCCCTTTGACCAATACAGTGACAAAATGTTCACTATGCACACGCCTACAGTACAGCACGCAGTACCCTACCACATGATGATGCCCCCACCCCCGACTGGGCCTCAGCACCCATATGAGGGCGGTCCCGCACCACCTGTCCAGATGGGTGGGCATGCGTAATCACTGTGCTTGATGCTGTTGCCGCAGCTCATCTTTTTTTTTTTTGATGATGGTTGTGGGAGGCGGGGGATTGCGGCGGCAGCTCGCCCTGTGTTGTATGATTGTTGGTGTGTGTGGCCCAACACTTTGGATACCTTGTGTGTTTTGTATGTTTCGGAATCTGCTCAGCCTTCTGGGATTCATTGTACTTCATCTTGCTCACGATCATTGTTGTTGTGGATTCTGAAATACTATTACACCGAGTTCCGATGACGATACCGCTGTCTAGATCGCAGATTTTTTCTAGGTAATACCAGCAAGATGAACAAGAAGAGCAAGTAATCAATGAACATAACATGAAACCTCCACTTTCTTTAACAAGCCCTTCAAGGTATTAGTCGTGCGATTGCAGTTAGCCTGAAGCCATGCCTCCATCTCACTGCGTACAGCTCCTAACTCTTCTGACACAGGTAGTGTCCCATCAGCTCTGACGGTACAAGGGTTAAGCAAGATATCAAACAGCCTATTCCACAAGTCTGTTTGCCAGTATCTTTTCAGTGGGGTGCTGATTTTGTACCGATCAGATGCCAAAATAACTGAACCGGCTTGGATGTATTTCCCGAACAGCATGCAATATATGATGCCAACAAGTCCAAAGTAGTCGGCCTGGAACGTCCAAGGTCGGTTCTCTCGTGCCTCGAAGCAATCTCGATCGTCAGTTGGCCATTCGGCAATGAAAGTTTGGCCTGGAGAAAACATCCTGGTATCGATCGTTCGGCCAAAGTCAATGATTCTCAAGCCTTTGAAGCTCCATCCACCATCACCAGAGGGCTGATAGACGCTTGACCACGCCGGATTACCGCCTGGCACATCTTCAAGGCGAAGCAAGCAATTGTCTACTTTCAAATCTCCATGTATGAACCCCGCATCATGCACGGCTTCAAGGAGACGAAGTAACTCCACGGTGAAAAACACGACGAGCAGTTCATCCAAGCATGCGCCTTGTTGCGATACACCCGCCGCCACAGCATTATTGACAACATTAAGAAGTGTACCTTGTGGGCACAGGTCCAAGACGAGGAAGCTTTCGTCGCGGTATGCGTAAAGGGCACGGGGCAGAATTATGGATCGTCGTAATTGTTCTGGGAGGGCTGAGTGTAGTCTCCGAAGAACATGATATTCCCATATGTTTCGCGGTCTGACAACCTTGAGAGCAACCCACGATACAGCATCTTCGTCTTCGTCATCCAAGTCTTCATCACTATCCTCATCCTCTCGCGCTAGACCCAGGTCCCTAGCTTTGAACACTGCAGCAAAGCCCCCTTCCCCCAGTTTTTCAGAAACACTGAATCTATGTCCCTCCAGCGTCAGAGATGAAAAATCTGACAGGCCTCCGCTGCTTGTCTTCCGTGCCTTCTTCGCAAACTTCTGCAGGCTCTCAAGTTGGTTTGACTCGTGGTCTCGCAGGTCGTAGAAGCTCGCGTCTGAACGTATTCGTGATAACAAAGCCTTGATGATAGGTGGGTCGAACGGATTACAGGGGTTGGGAGGCTTAAATTGGGAGTTTGCAGTTAACGAGTCGACGAGGCTTAATGCGGCTGTTTTCTCCTCGATGTATTCTACAGGTTGCAAAGACTGTGACGGGGGATGTGTCGATAGATCTAATGGTTGCAAAGGCTCCTCCTCGTCTTCTTCCCTCAGCTCTTCCGTGAGCTTATTGGCGGTCATCACATTATGGTTTTCATGTCCAGGCGTACTCCTATCACTCCATGCATAGCGCAAATTCGAGCTTGGAGTGCTTCCTCCTCGCGTACTAGTGGTGTACTCAAACGTTCGCTCGGTGATCGGCGTCATGACGTTGAAGCGGCCGAATCGCCCTCCAAGCGGGATCTCCTGATACGAGTCGCCTTCTTCGTACACAGCTTCCTGGTCATCTGCTAGAGGAGTTTCGTACTGGTCCAGTTCGGGTTCACCTCCCGCCTCTTCGTCCTCATAGTGTTCATCAATTTCCTCCTCGTGTGACGGCCCATGAGCCTTTCCATCAATTTCTTCCACCTTGGCTGGCGCTTGAGATGACAAAGGTTGTTCCTGCAGAGGTCGAGGTGCCAATTTGGTCCCTGGATCCACGAATGGAGTGAACGTTGCTGGTGCATCCCTATATGGCATAAAAGTAGGTTTTGCATCGGTCGATGGTGTGAAAGCAGTACTTGAAGTTTTGGGCGTTAAAACGTTCCCAGACTGTTCTGGAGGTCGGCTGAAAACCTTGAATGGCGTCTTGGCGTCCCCGTCGAGGAGGAAAGGGGCGAATGGTCGGGCCGGTTCAGCAGGCTCAGGCGACATAGCATCGTGGTGTGACTTGGCTCTTTCGTGTGCCGGCCTTATTTTGGGCTGTGGTTTGCCGTGTTGGTCCGTGAAAACGTCACGAAGTGGTGCAAGTACGGGCAGCTTCGTCTGTGCTGGTGTAAACACTTCGAAATTTTCTTGTTTTGAGCTCTGGTTACTACGAGAGGAGTTTTCGTCCGCATGAGGTGGTTCCTTGATAGATAAGACTGATCTCGGATTGGTTGAAGGGACTTTGTTTTCATCAACGAAAGGGGTAAACTTTCGAAACTGTTAGTGCGTTTTATTTCGGCATATGCACAAATTGTCACCTTGACCGAAGGTGTCCGAACGTCGCAATTATTCTCATCTACAAATGGTTTGAAGGCTTCTAGAAGTTGACGGTGTGCATTAAAAACTAATAGAAAAACACTAACCAGCTGACGGAGTCCTAATTACCAGAGGTGGGCCAGGAGGCGCAAGTTTAACCTCCTTCAGAGGCGCGTGTTTGCTTCCAGGTAAACTCCTACTGACAGTCCTATCTGGAGAATTATATATCCCAAAAACGTCGTCGAGCGCAGCTCTCGTGTTAATCGTGACCGTTGGTTCGGCGCCACCCATTAAACTTTTTCTGTGTAAAGTAGAGGTTTGCTTGGAACCATCATCGTTGAAATTTACTGGCATCTTGGTCTCAGAGACCGGAGGGCCCCACTTCTTGCCCAAAAGCCCCATGGAACGCGCCCTTGCCTCTTGGATGCAATATTCTCCATTTTCTTTAGTGTACAAAAGAGAAAAATGAAAGCGATGCTTCTCTGGGCGCTTGCCAGGATCTGGAGGTGCAAGCATGGCTGCGTATCGAGATTCGCGTGTTGAATTCAAAAGCATTAGTGTGGATGGCTGTTCCTGCTTTGGGGCAGAAACTGACGAGGACGATGTTGATCGACTCTGACCAGGATTACGCCGATGGTCCTTCCCATTCGTGGATCCAGTAGATTGATCGGATGATGAGGTTAAGGCGCGGGGAGAGGTGGAACGATTCTGAAAGTCGATATATCTACTCTTCAATCGTTCCGTTGGTCTCGCTTGAAGCTGAATCCCTTTTCGGTAAATTGAATCAGCATCCTTCCGCCTGCACTAGTCTGTGAGGACATTGGTGCTGAGCAATTAGGTGAAGTATATCGTACCTCCCGTCAGCCTCGAGCAAAGCCGCATAACTTTCGTATAACATCGAAAATGACGTGCCGATCTGGTCCGTTAATAGGCTCGCATAGACAGCAATAGCCTTGGGACGATCTAGTTGACCAGCATAGAGAGCCCATAGCTTTAGGTAGCGTAAATCAGTCCTGTATACAGGATCGTCCTTAAAAGCCTTCGTGGCTTGTTCGAGAAGTTCGATGAGTCCCGAATTAGGGTCATTTTTGCCATAATTTTTGATGGTCCATTGAACGAATTCGTCGTAAAGAGCGAGAGGGTCATCTTCTTCATCTAGAGCTTTAGATATCCGCTGCCTATATGTCTGCCTCTCCGAGTCAAAGCTTTCAAGGTCGCTGGCGTTTCGCGATGGCATGATTCAGTTAAACGAACTCGAGATTTGATGACACTTGTTTGCTCAATCGCGTCGCGTCAATTCACACATGACCCCTTGTCACAACGGAAGTCAGACTTTATGCTTTACGCGTTACGACCTAGCTAGGTCCCGATTCTGAGGTGCAGGTTTGTTGGTTAAATCCATAGAAGCAACCCGATTTTACCGGGTATCTGAAAATGATAACTGACCGGTCTTGACTCGGCGATGAGACCAGTTACTCACATAGCTGGAGGGTTAGATAAGACCGCAGCCTGCTCTCGTTCCTCACGACAAGCTTTGAGCGCTAAGCGTGATTTTTTTTCTACTTACTGTAAGACGCGTTTTGCCTCTACAGAGCAACGTAAGTCAAGTATATATTTACAGCTTTGCTTGATCACGTAATAGGTCAGGACGCATGTGATAATCTTTTTCGAGTTTCTCCAGCGAACACAGCGAACACCCACTCCAGCGTCCAGCTGAACGCCACTCCTACATTACTCTACCATCCTACACTATGTCCATACGACCAATTACTGCAAGGAATACTTTCCGACAACTGAAACTAGCTCTGCCGGGTGGAGCGATCACCTATTATCTCGGAACGGTACAAGAGTTTTGGCAGATAACTCATTCTAAAGATTCTTTGACGCAGTGAGTCAAGCTTACTCAGAGTCAACCGCCCACCATTGATTTCTGTTTCGCATACGTTTGCTAAGCACAGCAGCACTCGGGGTGCTAGTGCTGGGGCTGACAACTATTGCACTCTTCCTATATGTGCTGCTTTTGCCCTGGATCAAAGGGGTGGAACCCAACGTGTGTTTCGGGAGTATGTTTGTTGCACTCTGCTGACATGTATTTCAATTAGTACAGCTCATGGCGAGAATCTAGTAGTCTATCGCCAGTAATACATGTAAGTGCCTTCTTCTATTTTTTCAACATGCACTTACCTTTATGGAGTAGCTATTAACCCCAATGATCGTGTTTGGTTTGCTACTACTTGCATTCACGCTTGGCCAGTGGTCCAATCTAGGCTATGCTAAAGGCATCCTTGGCGGTAAGTCCCTACTCGTCTGCACTCGTCCAGCGCATCTCATACAATCTAAACCAGCTATATCCCTCTATCTACTCGCTTTTGGTCTTCTTGGTCTTCTTCCTGTTCCAAAAGCGCGGCGTAGATAAATTATCATGTATACCACGTGATTAGTCCAAATTTGGGCAGGGAGTGTACCAGCATTATTAGCATTGCGCAGTCTGTATCCTTCACATGTCACTTGTATAGATCTCTCCTTGTATTTCCCTCCAAATCGCGACATTACCCCTCATGTACAACAATGGCTACAGCTCTCCTACGGAAATCACTAATAACCCCTTCATAAATGATCCCAGAAATCCACAAACCCGTTTCCCAGACATTTCGTCAACGATCAGCACTTCCCAGACCCAGTTGAATCAGACGCAGCCCGACCCTAGCCAATTTAATGGCTACTACCAGCAGAATCATGGAATGTATCAACAGCCTCAGCTTTCTGCAGGTTACGGACCGCCATCGGGCTACATGAATCCTAACCCATCCAACGGAATGGCCCCCCAGCCGACAGGTATGCCCTTCCAACCAACAAGCTCGTTCGGACAACACCTCGCCGCAAATATGAGCGGCTCGAGCTATGGTTATCTGCAAGGTCAAAATGGTCAACCTCAGATGCAAGGGTACAACCCTGTACAGCAACAGCTCCAAAACCCCAACTACATTTCGCAGTTCGATCCTTATTCGTCAATTGGGCAGGGTTGGAGCGGTGAGGCTCAGCCATCGCCTCTGCCACAGAGTACGCAACCCTCAACGACACCAATAACATCAACGACAACGTCATCCTCGTCAGGAAATCCCCACCCTAGGGAATGGCTTCGCACGCACAAGACAGAAATCGAAGCTTGGGATGCATATGCATGGAAGCAGCTTCTGAACGTATTTGATGCATTGAAAGAAGCATGGAACACTCGGACGCAGGAGCTAGGTGCAAAGACTAGTCAGCTACAAGCGCAGCTGCAGTATGGGGGTTATTACGCTGGCCAGATCCAGCAAGAGATGTCAAGATTGCAAGGAGTCAGTGATCTGCCTTTCTCCTTTCATGTAGCAATAACTGATATCCTACGCAGCTACAAAAGGAAGCCCAATCGCACGCCGGTATGAGTAGGCTTTGATCCTCAATGTATCCTCTCTAACGAACACTACCAGACTCCGTTGCAGCGTCTTCGTTCCAAATGCAGGAAGTTTACCAAGGCTATCGCCAATCAAGCGACCATGCAAGCAAGCGTCGTGTTCGCGAAGCCTCAAATGCAGCAGTACAGGCCCTCCCAGATTGGCCACCAGCAGTATACTAATGTACTTCTACCCCTTTTCCGCCTCTACATAGCATGAGCCACCCCATCTCTTGAATTATCTTGTACACAACTTATCGGAGGTATCCTCCGTCAAACCCTCATTATCCATGGTATTCAGTTGCAAAGGCTTGTATTATTTAGATAGTGGGACTGTGATATATGAAAGACTAAATTGTACATCGAGGATGCTGTTACACACATAGCATATACAAACTTAAAGATTAACAAGTAATGACAGTTAACAAAGCTGAATCGACAATCAAGCAAGATAGAGTTCGGCATACGACCATGTGAAGAAATTCTTCGAGCTACATCGAGTAGCCTTGGCGTCTGCACAACCTCCCACCCTCGAGCCTTCATTACCCTTCTCCCGCAGTTTAGCAACCCATTCCGCATGCACTTTCTGATACGCACGCCATGAATCCGAATTCGCTAATTCTTTGCTGATGTCCCGTGCCCTCTTCTTTGCTTTATGGGTGCTTTCAATGAATTGCTCTCCTGCGGAATATAAAATCTGTTGACCCTTCGATCTAAGCTCCTTCGCCCTCCCACGAGCTCGATTATGGCGATACTGGACGCGCTCTTGGATCTGCCTCGCCTTGCGTTTAGACATATTGACCCTCTTCCTCGTGGCCATACGGATAGCAGCGCTGAGGTCGTCAAGCGACTCCATCAGCTCATCAAAGTCGCTGCGGAAACGAGAAACGCGCTCGTCTAAGACGCCAGAAAGGGAGTCGACAACCTGTGCCAAAGGGGAGGACTTCAGCTCCGATGACGACGACGACGACGACGACGACTGGGTCAGTTCGGAGAAGACAGAGGCAGATGAAGCCGCCATTGATGGCTGAGGGTCTGCTGATAACTGGGTTCCCGGTCGCACTATAACATCTTTCGCAGACTGGGCCTGGCCCGTCCGCTTGGGTCGCTTAGAGACATCTTTCGGTGCTACGGTTGATGTGCTTGCTGACAATGATCGCTCGTTGAACTTGACGGAGAGGGAGGTGGCTCCGGGAGTGTAAATAGATAAAGAAAAGCCTTTGAGAGTCGTCAAAGGCGGTTCAGTAGCCTTGGATGCCGTGTTAATGATTGACGTCTGGTTGAGGTCAGGACCGAAGATTCCCCAGAAAGTAGCTAGGCTAGAGGTAGTAGAAGATATAGTTGATGTCGGGGTTGGAGATCGACGAAATGCCGTATTCATGGCAAAGCCTACAATCAAGGAGAGCAGTGCAAATCTATGGCAATATAAGTACCACTTGCGAGATAAATCGAAGAACGAACATACAAAGTAACAGCATGACGAGGGTTCAAAGGATTCGACCACGATTCCCGTGAGCGCTTCTTCGATTCGAGAAGAAGCCTTTGGAACAGACGACGGACATGCATGTCCTCAACTTCATCAACATTACCACTATCAAAGATCGAGGGGCCTGTGTCTAAACCCAGACGTGCTACTTTGTTCTCCGGGATTGACAATATATCCCAGGTATTTCTCGCTTTAACATAATGGAATTTATCGGTAGCTGAGGCGGGTGGCAAGAGAACGGGAAGATATAATGTGTGTTCGGGTAAAGCCTTGATGTTTGAGGGAAGATAAAGGATAGCGAGTGATGGACGTTCAGTGACAAGCTAACGTGGTTCATCAGTGATGAGAAATGTCTTCGAAGATCGATCACATACCCGATTGTTATTAATCACATTCTCAGTTCTATCATGAACCGAGATGGAGTAGGCGACATCTGACGAAAGACATTCAGGCGACCTCTCAAAGAGATAGTCTTGCGTCAGATGATCGTTGACATAAGTTAAATGGGCTAAAGTGAGACCAGAAGCAGACGCGGCCTTTGACATCAGGTCATGGATCAGAGACCATTTGATTGGGGAGGATGAGCCATAGAGAACGACCTCGAAGTCGGCTGAGCCATCATAACGAGTGTAAGCGTAAGTGGGTTGGGACATCTTGGGTACAGGCGCAAGAGCAGAAAGATCTGAGACGCTGTCTTCCTTGACGGGATGCGGCTTTTCAGTAATGATATTGTCGACATCGCTGACAGCGTCCGTTGGAACATCTGTGGGAGTGAAGGCAGATTCAGACTGAGAAACACTCTCGTACGACCTATTCAGCTCGTCCTGAGACCTAGTCAAAGGATCTGGGAAAGACAGTCTGAGATCGCGAATGGAAGTGTGTGCACTGGCGGAGCTGGTGCGGGATGTGCTCAACGTGCTGATCAGACTTTGATCAAGGGCATCTTTAACACGCTGTTCCTCAGCAGGATCGTGTTCGGTGTCGAGCACGGTATCCGAAGCACCAGCTGCTGTGACTTCGACTAAGCCCGCGGTAATCGGCTCGGAGATGACCATGCTAGGTGCGGCGTTGCGAACGTCTTCGTCCCCGCTCTCCTCAACAAAGCCTTCCCAAGCATCTATATCTCCTTCCCTTGAGCTAGTAGTGCTCAGCGAAGATCTGCGAGAAAGTGGGATCAAGCCCGTTTCATCTCGGTCGCTATCTGCGGACACGACTGAGTCATTATCGTCAGACTCACGATTGCTTGATAGGTCGAGCCAGTCAGAGTCTGAAAAGGTGTCACCCTCTGACATACTGGAGGGGAAGGGCGAGAGCGACGTCTCTAATGGTGGGCTATTAATGACATTCATAATGGACAAACGATGAAAAGGGGAGGCCTGCTTTTATGTCGCAGCAGGACCGAATCCGGCCCTGTCTGCCGTCATTTTGGTCTTGTTTGTTTCATTCTCTATTATTGGTAGTACTGTATGTGGCCATGGCCTCGTCCTCGCTTTATGTTCCTTCAGTTTCCAACAGAAATTAAGTTGGAAGTGTTTGCTCATCTTCATGTGAAAGATGTACTTTCATTGAAGCAGGTAATACTCTCTCTCTTCTCAGTTGATCTTAAATTAACGGATACACAGACATGTCGTGGCCTCCACGCCTTAGGATGTCGGGATGACGTGTGGCATCAGATTATATTCGGGCTGTCTCTACCCCTCGATCTGCCTCCTAATCAGGATGTCAGCAGTTTGGGTTATGTGCAACTGCAGCCTCTCGTGATGAAAGCTCTGCGTCTCGAGCATACCTGGCAAAGCCCCCCACGACTCCCCCGATATGTACGCAAAATTTCCCATAATGGCTCCGTAGTAGCGATGCGCTCGCTTGGTACGGACTGGCTTGTGATCGCAATAGATTTGGACGGTCTCTCCTATCTATGCATCCATTCAGCAAAAGACAAAGCATGTCACCGCATAACTGGATTTAATTCTGTCTACGATTTTTGCACGTCCCTGGAAACGGCTTCCCAGGCAACAATTGTTGTCCGCTGTGATGGACCACAAGATAGGTGTGCCTTCCCCCGTTCATCTGAAAATTGCTGACTGTTTATAGCAACCAAGTTCTCATCTACTCTGTTTCCTTACCCTTGGGAGGTGCTTGTTCTGCTCAACTGCAGCACGCAGTTACTAGTGCAGACGTTCAAGGTTCACTTCTTGACGCTCATATTTGTGGCAACCTCGTTGCCATCCAGGTTCGCCGAACAACCAACGAAGGCCATCATCCTCCAATATCGTCTATCTTATTCATCAACACCGATACCAACGCTCGCTGGTTTTTCCCCATTGAGGAATGGCATGTGCGATAACAATATTCTTCTTAGAAAGACGCCTTCTAACAAGACATCGTTGGTAGCCGCATCTCGAATACCAAATATTCCCAGAGCGCATCGTCCTCATCGGTAATACCGTGACACCCACTTTGGTGGTCAGCGTTTATAGCCTGCCGTCAAGTATTACCCGCAAGCAGCGCATTAATACATTGGACAATCCGGACGATATCAGCGATACAGCAACTCTCGTGTTTCGACATGAGACCGATCGCTTCAGTGAACATTATGATTTCTACACTGTAGTAGATCCCACTTTTTTGACCTCCGGACCTGTTCCGGTGATCACTTTCCCTCGCCCCGGTCGAAAATTAGGGCATGTGCTTACCTTCCCTATAGAAGGCACACATTCAAACCGGGAGATCACTTTGAAGCCCTTCAAATTTAAAGAAGGGAAGACCATCGTATTCGCCATTTGCGTCGGTAACTCTGGAAGACGAGCAGTTTGGCTCGAGTATCGACGTGAATACCGTGGCTTTCTATATGGAAGGTATCACGATGATTTTGAGTTAATCAAGGCCAGCTTCTCAAGGGATGGCACAACAAATACTGAAGCACTGCTACCTCCGGATATCTTTTTGCCATTCAAACTGCAGGACTGTAATCGTGTGGCGTTTAGCGAAGCTGGAGGACATATCTACCTATCCACGTTGGCAGGAGAGCTTTATGCGATAGGTTTGCTATAAGACGAAACATTGTACAACTATGTTGCTGCAAACACCAAGGCGACACTGGCTCGTATACTCGATTATTTCACATTCTCCCAAGAAAATCAGCTCACTAGTTTGCACCTTCTGCACCCATAGAATGCACTTAAATTATGACTAAGGGTTTCCCGTTCTCTTTTACAAGCTCATTCATGATATTGCTACCGGGCACCCGGACCATCCGTAAGGTGAAATGAAACTTGATCCGTGCCTCTACCAAGTACGAATCCGGAGCTTGTGATGGCTAAAATGCCGCGGCTCGAGGATGTCTAGGCCCCCCCGAAAGTGACATATATAAGATCCTACACAATGGCGCTGTGACTGCGTGGCCTCAGGCTGTTTTTTTGTTAGGCATTTCTGTTATAGGTCACATATCGGCTCAACCACTCAGAAGCGACCACTGCATTACGGCGGTGGATGGGAAATTTTATCGGAATCTGCGTGTTCCGAAGCTGGGTAGACATCCTAGCTAACACCTGGCCGTTGCTTTATCTCGTGAGCACGAGAAGCGGTGTGTTGTTGCTGACTATGCTGAGTTGCAGCACGAAATTATTGCTTACTCGTAGGATGCTAACATTCAGGCCCATCCTCTTTCGCGTTGACGGACTCCAGATTTTCATATCTATATCATTATCGTCCGCCAGACCTTCACGGCTCTTCTGATATGTGGTGTATACAGATTTGTTGCACGCAGCGTGATCAATGAGAATTTCATATACCGCGGATAGTTGCTTTTTTTCCAAGTATTACGACCACCAGCATCTAGTGATTGGCAACTTGAATAAAACACCGCCCAGGTTAGGCAAAGAGGAATATAGAAACACTACCGGTTTTCTTTTCTATGCAGAGAAGGAATAGTTACCTTACAATCTAACAGTTTCGCGCTCATACTGTAGTGACTACTAGTGGACAACCCAAATTCTGACGATGCTGAATAAACAGTCTGGAACGTTCACTGCATCAAGCGACGTCTAAGGACACCGGATCGGCAGGGGGCATGCTTGATGTTATACATAGGTGATCAACGAGACTCCGACTCCGTGGCTGTCTGCCACCATGCAATGCGCATTGCCACCCTGAGACTCGTGCTATTTATTCTCTTCCAGATACTTACTTCATGTTCGTCCATCTTCCTCCAGAAATCAAACTCTTGATCTGCGCTTATCTGTGCCCAGAGGACATATTCTCATTGAATCAGGTAAATTTAAAAGGCTTTTGAAGTTTGTATTCGTCTTTGGTTTCATCATCAATATCTAGACATGCCGTGACCTTTATGCTTTCGGATGCCTAGATGATGTGTGGCACCAAATGGAACTCGATCTATCTCTCCATTTACCTCCTAATCAGGATATCAAAGATCTAAAGAGCGCGCAGCTACATTCCATGACGATCCAAACGCTTCGAATCGAGCACGTTTTTCAAAGGCGCCCTATGCCCCCGCGACAGATATATGCAATTGGGCAGGGTAACGTGGTCGCGATGTGTCCACTTGGCTCAGACTGGATTGTGACCGCGAGCAGATCGCGAGGTCTCTACAAGCTAGAGATCCACTCAAAAGAGAATATCTATCAAGTGGCTGAAGTTCAATCTTTACGCGACATCCGTGCATCTCTGGTTACAGCATCCAAAGCAACTATTGTGACCAGATGTCGACCACAAAAAAAGTTAGTTTTGGCACTTCTTTCTTCCTCCGGGATCGCTGAGCGTCATCCAGCACACAAGTTCGCATATACTCTATTGATTTACCTCATGCGCAAGAGGCGGGATCTTTTCAAGTTCATTTACAGTACCTAATCACCGATGCAGACGTTCGAGGTGTAATCTGTTATGTGCGTATCTGCGGGAATCTTGTTGCCCTTTGCAATTGTACACGTTCTTCAATTCCATCTTCTGTTCTTCTTATCAACACTATCAGTGACGTCCGCTGGACCTTATCGCATAACATCGACGCAGTGAGATAATTGAACTTGTTTCCTCGTAACATATCTCACTAAACGCCAATTTCAGATTATCATAAGCCAAGAAATCCAGATTTTTCCAAATCGCATCGTCGTCTTCGGAGTTACAGATGACTGGTATCTAGATATCACGGTCTACAGCCTGCCTTCGAGTATCACGCGTATTCCGAGAACCACCCAATCGCCGAGCGAGTGTGGATTTGAGGACAAAGCCCGTCGCCTGTTTCATGTGGAGGACGGTCCGTATTCCCTAGATCAGGGATTTCACACAGTTGGGGATCCAACCTATTTGGTTTCTGGACCGGTTCCAGTGTTCATATTTAATGGAGACCGAGAAGGCGAAGGAGATCTAGTCACATTCAACATTGGGGGCACCAATTCGACTAGAGCTTTGAAACGATCTTTTGCGGGACTCAACCTTGGACGCTTTGGGCAAATCTCCACCGTCTGCGTCGGCAATTCCGGGCGACGGGCAGTTTGGCTCGAACGGCAACGGGGAAGCTCTGGCAATGATCTAGAATTGAAGAAAATCAGCTTCTCGAGTGACGGTGGACGGCCAAATATTCAGCCATTGCTGCCGAAAGATTTTGAGTTGCCATTCAAGCTGCAAGATTGTCTCAAGATGTCGTTCAGCGAAGCTAGTGGCAACGTCTATTTCTTGCTTAAAACGGGAGAGCTATTTGTGATAAGCTTGTCTTAAATACCAAAATAGTAACGGTCTCGCGAGCCGCGAGCGCTGAGCACTCACGTAAAGTATGACTCCTATGACACGTGCCAGATTTCGATTGACCAAATTTCTATGATCACTTATAAACTTAAACGCCTTGAATAATCGGAATCTGTTTTCTACATTCCTCCGTGTCGCAGCCTTTTCGAACTTTAGGATAAGCTACACGGCACGAAAGGCGCGATCTCACTTAGATCGATGGAGAATGAAATAGAGCAACTCGTACAAGCCATTATCGTTGCTTCTGATCCCTCTCAAGTCTCGCTACATCAGCAAGCCCTTGCATACATCGGGACAATCCAGCAGAATGCAAGCTCTACCTGGCGCTTAGCTCTTCCTATCTTTGTGGAACAAAATACTGAAGGAAGTAGGAAGTATCCTTCGCAGGCGCGCTTTTATGCCCTACGTGTCCTTGAAACAAATTTTCCCATACCCTTACACTCTTCTTCTTGTGCACATATAACACTCAATGGCCAAGTTTTTTCTCGGACTTGTTTGCCCTCATGCGACCGACGGACAATCTGTCGTCGTTCACGTTCAACCGTCACATATCCCTTTTGTTTTTTCACATCGTCTTAGAAATTTCAGGGGAGGTAGCTGATCAGCTTATTAAATCGGCGCGTCCATTCGATGCGGATCGTCATGTTCGGGATGCTAGAGTGCGGGATGCTGTACGGGAAAGAGATGCAGCAAGGATTAATGAAGCGGTTTTAACACTGGTCGCAGAAGGATCGGAAAGGATGTCTAATCTCCGCAAGCAGGAAGACTCTGTGTCTGCTAGTAGTGAACTTAGCCCAGTGATTGAAGTTGTAGACTGGGGCATTCGAACTTTTGGATCCTATGTTGGTGAGCTAATACCGCGATTGTAGCTTCCACACTGACCAACCAAGCCTTAAGGATGGATTGATATCAACTTGACTGTCACTCCAACAACGGTCCCATTGTTGTTCAGCCTACTCGCCGATCCCTCGTTACCTATCCGATTAGCTACATCTGTAGCTTTGCTCCGAATTGTCGCGAAAGGTTTAAAGGAACCCGAGGATAAACTGCGACTATTCAAAGTACTCTCTCTCGAAGAAGTCTTGGACAACTTGGAAGCCAAAACAAGAGCTCAGCAGCTCGAACGCGGTACAGAAACAGACGAAGGAGAAGAGTCTTATCGGGAAGCGTTGGGAAAACTGCTCAACGTATTGGGGCTAGAGATCACTAAATTTGCTGATGTGCGTCAATTATCAACATTTAGCCATGAATCTTGATTGAGATTATTCTAGGATGGTCCCAATGAGGATATTCGTGCGGAGGCTTTCAAGCTCATGACCCAACTCCTGCCGGTCATGCTTCGGTTCTTGGCAGACCCATATGATGACACATGCTCAACTGTCTTTCCTCTATTGCAAACCATCCTCAGTGGTGTAAGTCAATATATGCCTATGGAATCATGGTTCTGTTGACTTTTCGTGACAGTACAAGCGAAGCCGAAAGCTTTCGGCTGATCCTATCGACGAGGACAAGCGGTCATTTCTTACTTCCCTTCTTGAAGTTCTTTTGACGAAGATGAAGTGGGATCCCGAAGCAGACCCTGCAGACGCAGATGAAGATGATAATGCTGAATTTGAGAAAATGCGTAAGGTAGGATACTAACTAGAGTCCTACATATACCCGATTGATGTAATAATGGTTTTAGGAGCTGAGAACATTTATGGACTCCATCCTTGCAATTGACCAATTCCTGGTAACGGAGGCCGTCCGTCGACTTGCTCTGAGCACGATATCCGCCTATCAAAACGGTGTTTCTATTCAATGGCATGAGGCGGAACTTGGTGTTTACCTTGTATTCATATTCGGTGAAATCAACAAGAGTAGGTGAACCAAAAAATGATTGAGGATAACAGACTAATCACCAGCTTGCAGCTGGAGGCAAAGGTCGTGCGGCGTTTTGTCAAGCTCCTATGGTCGATAAAGAGAAAAGGAAGGCGACAGATTATTCGGAATACCCTCTTACAACACACGGAGAGATGCTCTACGCCCTTGTACAATCTGGAATAGCCTCGTATCCTCACCACGCAGTTGCCCTTCAGTTTTTTGAGACTGTATCGCGATATACAGACTTCTTCAAAATTCGCAAGGAATGCATTATTCCAGCATTAGAGGCTATGGTTGATTCGCGGTCAGTCGAAGCACTCAGCACTCAGTTTCACAGCTTATTCCCCTTTTGACATCTAGTGGTCTCCATAATGAGAATATCAATTTCCGTTTGCGCCTGTATTACTTGTTCCATCGTTTTATCAAGGAATCAAAGAATGACATTCCGGCCGACCTCAGTGCCAAAATCATTCAAAGCATCGGAGACTTGTTACCTATCCAAGTTGAACTGCCCGAAATGGATGATACTGAAGAAGACCCACTGGCGGAGGCTGTCAAAAGTCCGGCTTTCGACTCTCAACTCTACCTCTACGAAACAGCTGGAATCCTTTGCTCCATTTTGTATAAATCTCCAGAACAGCAGACTTCACTTTTTCTCTCCCTCGTCAAGCCACTTACAGACGAGCTCTCAATCAGTCTCCATGCATCGACAAAAGGCACTCGGAATCTAGAGTCTATCGTTAAAGTTCATCACATCATCATGGCATTAGGTAATATCTCCAAGGGATTTCCAGATTATCCGCCGTCTCTACCCGAAGGATATGTTTTACCGCCTTCAGAGGTCCTTGGCCAGATAGCTCGGGCAATTTTGGTGTGCCTAGAGGCTATGAATACCTATAAGGTCGTTCGTGATGCGGTATGTATCACATCTACACTCTTTATTGCGCGCTTATCGGAATCCTCAGACTCGGTTTGCTTTCGCCCGGATTATTGCCACAGCGGGACCTAGTGTTACGCACTTCATACCGCAGCTTATGAGCAACCTTCTCGCACATTTTGAACCTCTTGAATTGGTGGACTTCATGAACTTCATTGGCCTTCTGATTCATAAGTTGCAGGTGTGTCTATATTCGTCGTTTCAAGCGGCGTTGACTCATACTGAACTCAGAAAGACATGTTCGATGTTCTGGACCAGTTGATTGGACCACTGAGTGCCCATATCACAGCACTTTTGTCTCAGCCAGTATCTGGTACAGACGACGAAAGAGCTCATATCGACACTAAAAAAGCCTATCTTGCCTTGCTCAACAATGTAATGTCGTCAAAACTTCACAGCATTTTCACTTCGGAAAGTAAGGAGAATCTACCAGAATTTTCACTATCAATCTCATCCATTTCTTTTTCAAGGAAACTCTGCAGGCTTGGAATCTTTGCTCGACAGTATGCGACGTCAGGCGGAAGATGTGTCTGACCCTCCTAGCCAAAAGGTTGCTTTGACTTTCTTGAACAAAGGCGTGAATATTTGGGGTCGACCATCCTCAGACAACCCGCAAGATGGCTTGCCAGGCTTTGAACGTTTCATATATGAACGCCTTGTCCCTACGGTATTCCATGTTCCTTCGTCTCCAGAGTTTAACATCAAAGATGGTCAAATGATGGTTGTAAGCGGTACTTTTCTTTACCGAAATCGGATCGTCTTGACAAACTCCAATAAGGTACTGCACGAGATCGCAAATCTCCTTCAGGCTATATGTCATGTACGCGGGCCTGAAGCATACGATTACTTCCTGTCTGTCTTCTTGCCTTCTCAAAATTGGCCACCAGACACGGCATTGGAGTTTACAACAAAATTGCGTGACTTGGATGCGAAAAGCTTCCGGAAATACTTCACAGATTTTGTGCGCGCTTCCGGTTCGACTTCATAAAAAAAATATTTATAACCTACGTTAAATGCTCTCTCTTTGCATCACTTTCGAATTGGAATCTTTAATCATCTTTCTACTCGCATCCACTCAAGCAATTACACACTTTCACGGCAATTTATAATAGTGTTTCAAATTAGCCTTTACCCTTTATTATATGTGTTTACGCTCGATTTTGAGACAGCACCAAATATACCGTAAATGCGACTGTGACGAGTCAGTGACAATTATCTTAAAGATTGCTTAACCTCCTACAGTTGGACATGAATGGTCAGACTTCATTTGCCTCATATGCTTCGACAAACGGCCTTGTCTAACAAATCACCCAGTTGCTCGTAGGGGGAAGCCTAAAATCGTCTGTAGTCGAAACCTATACATATAAATACGAATCTAAAAAGCTAATAATTGACGATCACAGAAGCCACCTCGAAAAGTAAGTGCAGAAATTGTGCCCGGAACTTCAGACTCAAGCCTGTTAGCTTGGAACCGCTTTTTCTGCCGAGAAAACATGGGCTGAATTAGCAAACAACATCCGCGAAATCCAGAATCACGATGCCTCGAATCTATCTTTTGAAGAGAATTACCGATTCGCGTATAATATGGTCCTTCATAAGGAAGGAAGAATGCTATATGAAGGGGTGAAGAGGCTTGTGGCAGAGAATCTTGACCAGCTTGCCAAAGATAAAGTCACACCCGTTTTCCCAACTGGAAGCAACAACGATCCCGTTCAACGGAGCCAGGAGGCAGATATATTTCTGAAAGCCGTACGGGGCGTCTGGCATGATCATATTGGAAACATGTCGAAGCTAGCGCAAATTCTGAAGTATATGGTGCGCAAATTGCGTATGTCTTCTCTGGCTTGCTCAATTGGGCCATGAAGGATCGTGTCCACACTAAAAGTGAAAAGGTCCCGGAGATAACTGAAGCGGGGCTTCGTCTTTTCTTGAAACACATCATACAGCCACCGATACAGCAGCATATCGTATCAGCAATTCTTAATCAAGTTCAGTTCGAGCGCGACGGATACAGTATCGATCGTTCGTCCGTCAATGGGTGTGTCAACATGCTTCTAAGTCTGGAAGTCGATGATAGCACATTAACGGTCTATAAACGTGACCTCGAGCCTGCTTTCCTTCAAGAAAGCGAAGCATTCTACGAAGCTGAAGGTTTTAGGCTATTGGAGACGTGCGGCGCTCCAGAGTTTCTGCGTACAGTAAGTTTGGCTTTCGTCAAAAAATATTCAGTTGAATCTTTTCTAGGTTGAAGCACGATTTGAAGGCGAAGACTCCCGCACGTATCACTATCTGGCTATGCAGACCGCGTCACCGCTACGCCAGATCTTGAGAGACAAACTTTTGACCCCTCATCTCTCGACGGTCATATCACTACCAAATTCGGGATTGGATAGCATGGTAGATGCGGGCAAACCTGACGATCTCTCGCGACTATATCGCTTATACGCTACTGTTCCAGCTGGCTTACCTTGTTTAAAACGAGCATTGAAGGAGTTGATATCCCTCCGTGGCAGAGATATCAACCGCAACTCGTTGGGAGGCGATGGCGGTGACCTCCTACTGGATGTAACTAGTAACGAACCCGACACGAATGGTAAAGGCAAGCTTCGACCTTTGATCAGTGCCGGTGCCCAAAGATTGGTATCGGCCTTGAAATGGGTTCAAGACGTTCTTGACCTTCGCGATAAAATTGTTGCGGTCTGGGAGCATGCTTTCAACAAGGATCGAGAGTTAGAGAGTGCAATCAATGAAGTACTTATCTTCAGTTTATCTTATCCAATGGCTGAAAGAACTGAGATTTGCCTTATAGGCATTCCAAACACTTGTGGACGGTCACGAGAATTCGCCCGAGTTCATCTCTCTCTTCATAGACGATAACTTGAAAAAGGGAATTAAAGGGGTGAGTGATGCTGAACAACTTCCGGACTGAAAAATCAATGCTCTCGCAGAAAACCGACTCCGAAGTTGAGACTGTGCTGGACAAAACCATAATCATTTTCCGCTTTCTAACTGACAAGGACGTCTTTGAGCGCTATTATAAGGGACATCTTGCTAAACGACTCCTCCAAAATCGATCGGTTTCAGACGATGCAGAACGTGGAATGCTTGCGAAACTCAAAGTGGAATGCGGTTTCCAATTCACCCAGAAATTAGAGGGCATGTTCCACGATATGAAAATATCAAGAGATATAATGGACGCATATAAAGCACATTTATCCCAAACTACGGTATATGACGCTTTTGCCTCTGCTGATCTTAACAATCGATAATTTCTTCGCCAGGCACCTGAAATTGACATCTCAGTTACTGTCATGACATCCACGTTTTGGCCAATCTCTCTCCCCGCTCCCCCTTGTACATTCAGTTCTGAAATGGTCAAAACTTGTAAAAGTTTTGAGCAATTCTATCTCTCGAGACACTCCGGTCGGCGCTTAACGTGGCAACCCTCGCTAGGAAATGCAGATGTCAAGGTTTCTTTTAAGGCCGCGAAAATTGAACTAAATGTGTCAACCTTTGCTCTGGTGATCCTCCTCCAATTTCAAGGCGTCGCGGATGATGAGTTCCTGACTTACTCAGTAACTTCCCTCACTGTCCTCTCTTTCGCTTCACTTTACGCTAATTCTCTTCACAGGAGTTGCAGCAGGCGACAAGCATCGAAGATCAGGAGCTACAAAGAAATCTTCAGTCGCTGGCATGTGCCAAATATAAGGTTTTGAAAAAACATCCCCCTGGAAGGGACGTTGACAAGAACGATTCTTTTTCTTTCAATGCCAACTTTACTTCCAATCTCCGCAAAATAAAAATCGGCACCGTGTCCTCTAAAGTAGAATCAAATGAAGAGAGGAAGGAGACCAAGAATCGCATCGATGACGAGAGGAAACACCAGATGGAGGTAATAAGTTCCGAAACTGCACCAGTCTCGATAACTAATGCCATTGAAGGCTTGCATCGTTCGTATCATGAAAGACCGCAAGACTATGACGCATAACGATCTGATCAATGAGGTAACACGACAACTTGCTGGACGATTTCATCCCGATCCTCTCAGTATCAAAAAACGAATTGAGGGCCTAATAGAGGTAAGCAATAAGTTACTACTCAACCCTTGTTTACATTGTATATCGTCCCTTTATCAGAGGGAGTATCTCGAGCGCCGCGAAGATCGAAAATCCTACAATTACTGTGTAAGTTCAGGATATCCGGACGGCAACGTCACGCTTATACGCATTTTTAAAGGCCTGAGCACTGTACATTTTATATTAGTAGAGCCATCAATAAATCCTGTATCTCTAGTCATGATTTGTCACCATGCAGTGAGTCAGAGTGACAGATGCTTCCATTGGAAGGGCTGTACACGAAACGATTTACACATAAGCTGCTCAGTTATAAAGCTTACTTCAGTCACTACTATTCAAAAATAATGCCGGACCCCGCACCTAGGACCGCGTTCATCTCTGGACCAATTTCTGCGGCGCCAGAGTACTTTGATACCCACTACAAAGCGAGAGTTCTCGCTGCCATTGAACGTGGCGACTCCTTTGTGTTGGGCCCATCGCCAGGAATCGATAGAATTGCTTTTCGTTTCCTTATCGATCAAGGGGTCCCACCACCCAAAATCGCCATTTACCTAACCGAATTCCAACGTAAAACGGCAGACAGAGGTCTCAAGTGGTTCAGAAATAAGGGTGGATTAATTCGGGTGGAAGGAGATACCATGAGCAAGCGAGACGCAGCCATGACAAGAGACTCAGATTATGACATTTTGAAATACATGTCTGTCGAAGAACAGAGGCTATTCTATGGCGAAAATTATCGTCCAAGGATTAGCGGCACGCAGAAGAATGAGCGGAGGAGGTTGGGGTTGCCATTGCACACGCTCGATTGATCACAATTATTGGGTGGTAATGGTAATAATGCATACCATATCTGGAAGAGTAAAGAGATGTTAGTTTTCGCGCTTCTGCTAGTATACGTCCTTATTGCAACCTGTACAGTAGTTGAGCAAAGCAGCCTTAGAGAAGTCACAAAACAAATTTGATCAAAGGACAGCTTAAATCGAATATCTAAATGGCTCAATCTCACTAATTACTTGATCAACGACCATCTAATATTCCTGTACACAAAAGTACATCGGTGCTACTCATTGTGGAAAGTAAAGGAACTTATGATAGTCATGCGAGCAGCTTTCACCTCCAAGTGGTCAGGTAAGAGTCTACTTATCCTCATCGCGATGTTCGCGCTGCCTAGTCCCAACGTGACCTCAAGCACGCTCTATCTTGAGCGTACTGGGTTTTTCGTCATCGACGGGCGATTGAACGTCCATGTCGTCCGAGTAATTAAGTCCATTGGACATCACTGCCCCATGCCTCCTATGTTTAGCATGTTCCATTCTTACTTCATACGCGGCACGGGTTACAACTGAATTCGTGGTCAGAGCCGACACCTAAGAGCTATCGGAACAACAAACCTCGGTCAGAATCAGTTAGGAATGCTTCGTAGAGGAAAGCCCCTAAGAGAGTCGCGGGAATATTGGTGAGCGCCGCAATGGCAGCATAAGGGCCTCCGGCAGCTTTACACAACAAAAAGTATAATTTTTCTGCATGCTTCCTATAACCGATACGGTACCTTTCGTTCCCCAGACTGTCATCGCTACAAATCGTCCACCAAGGTCACGGGCAGTATTAGCAACAACTAATGATAGCAGTCAGGTGTTGGCATTGCTACAGGTAGGCTCCACGACTTACGCCCGTTCAGAGAGAATCCCCAAATGGCGACACCGCTTGTAGTAGCATATGATTATAAGCGCTATGTGAAGGATACACAGCCCACTTACTATGCGAGAGATACGACAACAGGCCCCATTGGCGGAGGCACCAAGGCATTGGTCGAGTCAAGGGTTGCCCAAATAGCCAACGCAATGAAAGTGTCCTAGAGGCGTACGTGACACATTACTCTCGAGCTTCACTCCATGATAAATACAGGCCAACACTTACCACCACAAATTCGTTGAGGAATGCGAGGCCGAGTGTCTGCCCAGGCAGAAGGTAAAACCCAAAGATTCCTGCAGGTCCGTTTGGTGTAAAGTTAAGACTGTCAAATTCCCCGCCCTCTTGCAATATGGTTATGCATTCTTGAATTACAACATGATATTGAGCATAAATGAGGATGCATGCAATATAAGCACCCAGAATCTGAGCAACGATATATCTAGATGAATTCTGTTAATAATAACTACACGAAGAAGTGCATCTAAAGACTTGCCGAAGAGCCTTTGCAGGCGGGAACCCCTTGAATACGGTGAAAGCAATCGAGACACAGGGATTGAAATGTCCTCCAGATGTTCCGCTGCATATGCCGAGTGCGAGCATAATACCACCCATGTAAGCGAAACCAACCTGGAAGATGGCTTTGACCGCAATGAGGGACAAGACAATACCAAAACACTAGATGGACTGACAAGATAGTCCTACTGGTGCAAGATTTGCTGACACTAGGATATTCCCAGTCACCCAAGCCGCTTGAGAACTGGCCCCTGGTCAGGTTCGTGAACATCGGCTGGTATTTCGTTGTCAAGAAACACACCTGCATACACGTAGAAGAATACTCCGAGCTGTGTGTGTTGGATCAACCTATCTTTTGCTGTGGCACAGGGTAATGTCACTAACCGCTTCAGCGAAACACTCCACAAGCCAGTGGACTTCTCGCCTGTTCCTTTGCCTCTCCCATACTCTGAATAATTTGCTGCGTGGTTCAAGGTTGTCGCGATAGATGATAGGTTGAACCATGGCGAGTTGGAGCTCTGGGGAAGGCTCTCCATTTTTTGTATCTACTTAAATTCCTTTTAGAATGTTTGTGGCCATGTTATCGCATTGGGATAGCAGCCAGCGCTTCATATCTAAGATTGACAATTAGCTCCCAGGATATTGCACCCATGTCTGGTCATGCCCCATAAGAAGCCGTCGCAAGTCGGCAATCCTCCGCAAGTTCAGGCATGCAAGGTCCAAACTCATGGCCAAAAATTTTAGACGGTCGCATGACGCTATAAGCGCTGATGACCTAAATACGAACGGCAACGATCGACAGAAGCGTTTGCTTTAAGAACTTGGTTGCTGCTCTCATCGTACGAGCACCAAGAACCACAAGACATCAACACGTTGCATAGTTCCAAAAATAGATGCGTGTTTTGCGGTGCCAGAGAGGAGAAAGAGATGATCGACCTGATTTTTATCTCTCCATACTTCTTTGCCTATGACCCTCGTGCGTAAAACATTGTGGTAACGGAACTCCTGATCCGATGAGATGTTACTGGCAGCCAATGGCAATTGGTACCGTACATAGTTGGTTACACGTATTGCAAGCGGCTCGACCCCATTGTGGGGAAATGGGGAAAGGTAGATTTAGAGGCATTGGCCCCTCAAGCCTCCACCCGAGCTAGATTTTCAAGTAGCCGAAAGGGCGAATTTCCATTGCTAAACAAACCCGATGCGCTGGCTAGGAACAGCCCGCATCCATTTCACAGGTATGCATACAAGAAACACATCGAACCTTAAGTAAGAGGTTAGTAGCTGTTGAGACCTCAGAAGTGAAAATATTATCCATAAGACATACGCGCGAAGAAACCACAATTATTGGTATGGGAGAGCGGCTGGCGCGGCTGGCTCGGCCTTCTTGCTCTTCCACTCGCTCGTTGTAGCTTCCGCAAATAAACACTCGAAATTAAAGGGCTGTCGATAATGAGAAAGAGCGTTGAGCTCAAGCTGTTACTTCCCAAACGAACCTTCGGGTTGTTAGCAAGTTACCGGTTCTTGGCAATTCGCTCGTCCGGCTGCCAGTGGAAGCCGATCAATTGGTCGCTGCCTAATCATCAATGACGATAGTTTAGACGGGACAGGTAGCAAGCTTTACAGGTAGTCTCTTTGACTGAATCTAGTTTGCGCGTAAGCAGCAATGGAATGTCTCTGACTCTCTACTCTGCTTTGTTAGCTTTGTTGACGAAACACGGCACCCCGTTTGAGCTGATCATGCATCACACGGCGAGGTCCATTCCGAACCACCCCGGGCTTTTTACAACGAAGCTAGGTCACTGAATCCCACAGCGTTCCAATGAGCCAAGTTTGCCAAAGCAAACTTCTGCCCTCAAAGTCCATCTCTAACTGTGTGATATGTATCTTTATATCATGCGGTTTGCTACCCGTTTACTGAAGGTTGTCTGGATCAACTGCGTCACTCAATCTCATTCATTTTTTCCGCGTCCGGAAATGCGGGGAAGCTGGACTTGCTTAGAGACTTTCTATATGCTAGGACTCTCGTCAAAACGTCCCCCTTGAGGGAGGATTGTAGGCCCAGCGCTCCTCCGTCTACCTTTTTCATCGATCAATCTGCCACACGCACTCATTGTAGTGGCGATATTGACGCATAAACCCTTTCTCTGACCCTAAACACCTAATTGCGCAAAAATATGATGTACCTACAAAGCGTAATAACTGCCCTCGTCTCCTTTGGGACAACCTCTCGGGCGCCGGATTTTTTGTACCTGAACTGTCCAGTAATGGAGTCTTGTATGCTCGCATCGTCCCGTCCTCCTCGGGCCCTCTGTAAATTAGAACAGGCGATTCAAGCTAGCGGCTGGGACGACCACCATCACACTCCGACTGCACAGTCAGTCAAGATACCGTGAAACGCGGTCAGGTCCCCCCGCAAGCCGATCCGACCAACCTTAAGCGCCAATCTTCGAAAGCGCGTGGCAGGATTCGGAAATACGATAGCTGCCGCCGAGCTTATCAGGTCAAAGCAAGTAGTGAGCTTTTTGAGTTCCGATTTTACCTCTTGTGTGAACTCGGCTGGGAACTGCTGGTCTTGTGTGGGGGCTGTAGGTTTCGAGATAGTCGCTCTTGACTTTTTTGATCCTTCATGTTAAGTCCTCGACTCTTATTTCGGTCATAAGCTCGAGGCTCGTTATCCGATCCACCTCCTTGTATGCCAACTTTTGGCACTGGCTTCAAGTCAAATGGTAATTCGGGTAGCTTTCAACGTGCGCTGCCCTTGCCCGTTGATTGTGACAATGATTGAAAAGTGAGCAGTCAGATCACTGGCTAATGCGCTTGATGAACGTCACCAACACGAGCGATTTCATTTCAAAGCTACCGGGAGAATTAAGCCAACAGATGTAAATTGTAAGCAAGTCCATAAAATAAGAATGACCCTCGACGTAACACCAGACGTAAATTGTAATCCAGACGTGCCTATCCCGCTAATCATATTGCCAATGTAACGCCTCGCAGCGCTATCAAAAGCCTAAGCATGCATACAGAAAGGAAACTTGTTTAAATTTTTACCTTGTTTAGAGGAGTTCAGGGTGGATGCGGTGGTAAGCATCCCTGGACGAGCGGTATGCATCCTCGACGGTGACACGGGAGCGGGTGTCGTCCCAGTTGTGTCCACGGACAACAACAGTCTCCTTTCCGAGGTCGTGACCCTTGAAGCCGAAATCGTTGAAGTTCCACGAGCCATCAGCATGGAAGAAATCGCGGAAGTGGCCAGCAATCTTGCGGTCAAAGCCGACTTGATGCTTGGTGTGGCGTCTCAGGTCACGGCTGAATCCGTGAAGGCCAGAGTGCCATTGCTCGAAGACAATAGTCTGAGCTTCGACTTCACAGAGCTGCTCCGTGATGATCCTTTTTAAAAAAACGAGGTTAGTTTACTAAGATACAAGTCAGAGTGAACGAGTCTGACCTCTTGGCCATCTCTTGGAGGACGACCAAACGTTGCTGAATGATTTCAATGCGCTGGGTACGGCAGACAAGCTCGTGGTCCTGTTTTACGACGACCTGCTTATGGTGAGAGCCGTCGAAGTTTTCAACACCGTAGAAGTCATCAAAGTTGGACAAAGAAGAGAAGCCACCCCAATTGTTGAAGGAGCGGTGATTCGTTCTGGGAGCTGAGTACAAATAAGGTTAGGCTTTTAAGACTGAAATATGGGATTTTTATATTTACCGAGATCAGTGGTTGATCGAAGGCTGAGCGCCACAGGGCTGGCGAGAACGGAAGTGGCAATAGCAGCGAGGGAGATGAACTGAAGAATGATTTTTGCGAACATGGTGAATGTGTCTGTTAAAAACAAATTGAGGCTAAAGGCGGCGCCTATGAGTCAAAGTGGTTTTGAGAACTAATACGAAGAGTGTCCATACTTGCTTGCAACAAAAACTTGACGAGGTTGACCCAAGGGTAGCTTGAATGAACGAATAAAAAAAAGACCGTGAAGGGCTACCTGGCCTGAAAGAAGATTGGAACGAAACGAAGAACTGATGAGGAAATCCGGTCTTTGAGGAGGGGCTTTTATAGAAATATCTGTAGCGCATCCCGAAAGACTGGACAGAATATGCCAAGCCAACTTTTGATCACATCATTTATCTTGGCTTTCCTTATTAAGACGCGTAATTGCCTTAAAAGGGAATGTTACACAGTATTGACCCCCGTCAGACGTCCACCAACTGTTCATGCTAAACAGCGCTGGCAGATCTACGCCAAAAATTCCGTTTCATTGAATTATTTGTGATGGCAACGGCCTGTAGTGTATGTGATGGTGGCCCCCATCACCGACTTCAGCCAACTGCCAGACCAATCTCTACATACTACTCTTAACTCAACTACAAGCTTGGCCTCCGATTTCGCCGACTTTTTGCTCGACATTGAGCGCCATTTTGCTGTCTACAAATACCAAGGTTTTTTTGAGCTGCTTTTTCTTATCTATGCGCAATGTGACATGCACCATTCATCAACACGTGTATGTCAAAAGCCTGGCAGCTCACCACCTGGTCTTTCCTTGCAAGCGTCCCTCCTTC